>VZTN01030194.1:317-59653 GCA_013400515.1 Erpornis zantholeuca | reverse complement strand
CTGGTCACCCAGAGGTTCTGGCACATCCCGCTGGGCACACAGAGGTTTTGGCACACCCCTCTGGTCACCCAGAGGTTCTGGCACATCCCGCCGGGCACACAGAGGTTCGCTGGGCACGCAGAGGTTTTGGCACACCCTTCTGGGCACCCAGAGGTTCTGGCACATCCTGCTGGGCACGGAGAAGTTCTGGTACGGCCCCGCAGCCCGACCGGCCCCGGCTGTCCCGGAGCATCCCTGCCTGGGGCTGGGGGGACAGACGGAGGAGGGCAGAGGAGCGCAGTCCCCCCCGCGCCCCGCAGCGCTCCCGGGCTCACACGGGGACCAGAGGTGCCGCCCCCTCTCCTCTCCTCTCCTCCTCCTCCTCCTCCCGCTCCTCCTCTCCCCGCTCCTGCCTTGCCGCTGGCGGCCGGGAGCGCAGCGCGGAGCGGGGCCGCAGGAGCGCAGCTGCCGCCCGTGTCCCCGCCCGTGTCCCCGCCGGTCCCCGCGGCCTCCGCGTCTCCTCCCCGGGCCGGAGCATGGCTTGGGGAGAGCTCGGGCTGCTCCGCTGGCTGCGGGAGAGCCGCCAGTCCCGCAAACTCATCCTGCTCATCGTCTTCATCGCCCTGCTGCTGGACAACATGCTGCTCACCGTAGTCGGTAGGTGGAATGGGCTGGGGCTTGTTTCCCCCTCTCCCGGTTTATGCCAGGAGTGATCTCCGGCGGCAGATGTGGTCCCTGAATGCCTGATTAATGCTCTCAAAGCCAACATTTTCAAACACTGATTTATTTATTTATTTAACCGCGAATTATATTCCAGGCATTGCAAACGCGCCGCCGTGGACATCAAAGTCTTGCTTTATTTCCATGTTAATTGCGGGATAAGGAAAGGTATAAAAAGGTCTTAATAACTCTTTTTTCTCCTTTTTTTTTTTTTCTTTCTTTTTTAACTTTTTCCTTTTTCCTGCCTAACGCCACTAATATTTCACAGAACGACAGATAACATTATTTTTAGCTCATCATCGTTTTTTCTCCTGTGGTCATACAACTGAAGCAACAGGCTAGATAACATTGGAGATGCCTGTTTCCTTGTGATAGTTCCTCCTTCCCCCAAGCTGGTCTTAAAATGATAGTTTAATAAGAAAACTATCTAACTCACTTTTAAGAAAAGCACCTCCATGTGTTAGTTGAATAAAATAATCCAAGTTTTGATCAAAGTCTAGAATCCGACTTTCAATTACTTCAGTGGCATAGTGTCGAGATTCAGGAATCTACTCAAATAAAACAACTGAATGTTTTTCACTGGTAGATTGAGAACTCCTTATAGTCAAATATTTATATGAATTTAAAGAAAATGTTCCAGAGAAACCAGTGGCTCATGGATGTGCACACAAACACACACGAATGCAGATGGTTCTCCTGGGAGTGACTCGGTCTGTGCAGAGCCAGCTCTCAGGTGGTGAGGCAGACTCAGCTTCCAAATCAGACTCCTGAATTTCTTGAAGGGCCTTCAGCTCAAAAGTTGATGTCACAAGGTAGACCTTAGCTAAAAGAAGATCTATTTTTTTGGAAGTTGATTTTGGAATTTTTTTTTTTGCATTAATGTACTTCCTTATAAAATTATTAATGTTTAAGCACGTGCTTAGTAATATGTATGATAGAAGCCCCAGAAATAATTATAATTTGCAGACTTGGGAGGGTGGGCTTTTTCAGGACTAAATGGAAGATGGGAAGGGGTGATTCTGTCACTTGTATTAATGTGAATGAACCTGACATCTGTTTCTACAAAATCTGAAACCCTAATATCTGAGATACATGTTAAAGCAATTAAATGGCAGCTAAGATCCTAAAGCATGTAAAGATGTTTCCTTCTGGGTGATCTTTTAAATGTAAATTTAAAAAAAAAATTAGATATGCAAATATCAGCACATTAGTTCTGATTCCTTGATATAGGATTATTACCTTTTTTCTTTCTTATGGCTGCTACTTATCAATATTTGTGTGTTTTGTTTTAGAAATATTTTATATTTTGGTTTAATAATCTTTCCAATGCTGTTCTCATTATTCATATTTTCACAGTCTAATAAAAGGTTTTGTGCAGCCACATGCAACAAAGAGGCTTCAGATATGGGTTTTTTGATACTTCTTATATTTTGCTTAGTGATGTCTGTGTAGAAAACCTTACAGAAATCTTTTGAAAACTGGCAAAAACCAGAGAAAAATGGAAATTAACTTTTTGTTTTAAACTGCACTTCTGAGCTATGGGTGTGTTTTTTTCCCATGAGCAAACTTCTCATTCAGTTCTGTGTTTCTGAATGCTCTCTGTAGGAAAGCCTTGCATTTCCTGACCAATGGCAAAGCAAGCAAGAAAACTTGGTGATTCCACTTGCAAACAACCTGATAGTAAGATGCCAATGTATTCTATTTGTTTTTCCAGTGCCAATAATTCCCAGTTACCTTTACAGCATCGAACACGAGAGAAATGCCACAGAAACGCAGACTGCTAAGCCTAACCTCCCCTCAGCAACGATGGACAATTTTCAGAGCATCTTTTCCTACTACGACAATTCCACGATGGTCACTGGGAACGAATCTGACAGGGCACGACCTGGAGAGCTGCCCCAGACACAGACAGAACCAATGATGGTCAGTGTGACTCCTTCCCCCTCCGACTGCCCCAAGGACGACAAGGAGCTGCTGAATGAAAACGTCCGCGTGGGTCTCCTGTTCGCCTCCAAAGCCACGGTGCAGCTGATCACCAACCCCTTCATAGGGCCTCTGACCAACAGGTACTGTTTGTGTGGCTGCTGCTGCACCAGGGCTCAGGGTTTCACGCTCATGTTTTAGGCCAGATTAGTATTTCGAACAAATTATTCTCTTTTGGCCCTGGCTCGCTGCCTCCTCGCTTTTTCGGGAGGAATATTGCAGTGAAATAGGTTTGGTATTTCTAAACGTTCACAGCTAAACACTTCTAAACATTCACACCCTTTCCAAAAGAGCTGCACGTCAGCTGTGGGTGTCATACACTTTTCCTCCAGCTCCTGTGACCTTGGGTTTTTATAGAAAACTTGGCTGAAATGGTGTTGAATTATCTCCCATATAGGAGGCCAAAAGACACTGCAATGTAGTACAAAGATTGGGATTTGTCAATATTCCTGTGACACCCACATTAGGCAAAGATGGTGATGAAACTGTAGGCAGGGTTTGGCTCCCTCCCTTGCCCTCACTGATGAGATGAGCAGCTCTTGGTGTGTGATGGTTTGGAGTTGTCCGAGGTGAGAATCAGTGGGAAATTATTGTGGGCTTCAATGAAAAGTGAACAAGTGTCCAACTTTGCCGAGGCCACATTCCTCACCAAGTTCAGTGGGTTCCCACCAGTACATGACTCAGCCCAGCCTTCTAATTGCTCCCCCTAAATTCTTGCAAATATACGATGTCTTGAACCAAATATGTTTAAATGAGATTTTACAGAAAATTTATTTGAGCCAGAATCAAGCTTATAAACACCGACAACAATGACTTAAAGCCCATGTCCAAATCCAGGTACTGATGATGTTTACATGAAGATTAAAAAGTATATATAATATTTAAATTTTTTATGCTAATAATTAACTCGATTTCACTGTTAACATTTTGTGTAACCACTCCCACAGAGGCAGCTTCAGCCCTCCCAAACAGGCTATGAGATCAATCTCTGCAGGAAATAAACTCCAAATTGCATTTAGTCTGGTCACTGATCTGCATATTTCTTTCAGAAAATAATATGCAGCAGAAATTTGTACTTGTAGAACACTTTTGTTTAAGCAGTCAATGTCCATCACAGGTGACATTATTTAAAACAACCAACACACTCCAATGCTAGGTATTTCAGATTTTGAAGCCAAAACTACCTTGCTTAGGTTTTACAGCCTATATATATGTTACACAAATATATATATATATATATACACATACATATGTAGTCTGAAGGTTTTATTTCAATCTCATAAAAGATTATCCAGCTGAGAGCTAAGCAGCATTTGGGCTCACAGTGTTATGTATTCGAAACCTGTGTTTGATGGGTGGAACTGATCTAAACACAAAAGCTTCAAATGACAGAGACAGTTTCATTTCTCTTTCATTTCCCCTTATCACCAATATGTATCTGCTACACAGATATAAGTACACTACCACAAAATTGCTTTTGCACAAATATTGATGCAAGTTGAGAAGGATTTTTCTTACCTGGATTTTCTCTATTGTTTAGTGAGGATATCATAGCTCGTCTGCAGGTAAAGTAACAAATAACATTTTTATAACAGCTCTTTAGGTGTGCATCTAGATTTTCCTAGGCACTTCAATTACTGACCTATTGATATTTGCTCTTTTTCTGTCAGCATCACCATTTCCAGAGCCCACCAAGGCAGGAGAAAGGTGTGTGGTCACACCTCTCCCTTGGAGCCAGCTCCTGGTGCATGTATGATGCATCCCTGGGTTTAGCAATGAGGGGTGAGATGTCCTTGTAGCATCTCCCTCTCTTGTTAGGGGCCGGGATGGCACCACACCAGTGTGAATTTCAGTGCTCTGAGCTGAGGTTTCCTCCTGGAAACATCCTACAGGTTTTTGCCCAGGGCAGGGTGTGTGACTGCAGTCACAGGAGCAGGTTTGCTCAGAAGCCCAGTGAGTGTGAGAAGGAAAAACAAGGAGCACGTCATCCCACATGACAAACTCTTCCCTCATACAGCAGAAGTGAGTGCCTTAATGGCAAAGTGGCCCTAAATTAGATTTAGGGTCCACTGGTTTTCTTTCATGCATTATTCGTGTCTTGGTACCAGTATCTGCCTTCCTTCTGAGAAATGTTTAGTGGGAAATATCAGTTAAAACATTTATCAATTAACTCTAGAAGTTACTGGATACCCTCCCCCTCTTAAGCTGACAATTTCTAATAACAAGGTATATATATGATCAGCTAAAATTTGTGATTGTATAAATCAAGCAGAAAATACCTGAGTTATCATTAGAAAGGCCCTTCCTTACCACTGATAAACTGTTTAGTTACTGTTAAGCTTTTTGCCTTTATTGCTACAATATTCCAGCAAAATATCAAAGCTTAAGGAGAAATGGTTTCTTGTTTCAAGACGAGTGTGCACAGTTGGATAAGATGCCCAGTAGATTTCTTTTCCAAATAGGTACCACACTGTGTACAGTGATCTTTATTTTTCAATCAAATATAGCTGTTCAAGAATGGTTTAGAATTTTAATTGAATGCTGATTTTTGCCAGTTTGAGTTGCTTGAGGACAGCAACAGGATGTGCTACTCATATGAGTCAGTGCAAATAATCCCTAGTTTTCAGGTTTTCTGAAAGTTTTGGTGGCTTTTTTTGTCTTCTTTAATAATTACTGAAGGTGTAGATTTTCAAAAACAAATTTCAAAATTGGTTTCATTCGAGGAGTAGGTTCTGTGAAAAACATTTCTTATTTAAAGCCCAACTCTTTCCATGGAATACCAGGCACACCTGGCTCAGAGAACAGGCTTGCAGTTCCTGAAACAATAGAAGTTCCCTCTGCCCTGACAAAGTCCTAGAAAAGCAAACAGCGGTGATGGCTTTGCCATAGGAAGTCAACAACACACTTCCCACCGTGGCTTGGTTTCAGGGCAGAACTGATAAGATTTTGTGGGTCAGTGGCACATTATGTTTTTCCTGGTAGTGAAATTAGTGAGAAACTGTGCATAAAGGGCAGAATTTGATGCAGGGCTCCTGGTGAGAAGGCTGGTGGGGGGAGAGTGGAGGCTCTGCCTGAAGCTGTCCAGTGAAGAGAGTGGGCAAAAGGCTGCCCTTTATAACCAACTGGTTTGTACTGGCACAGGTCCCCCCCATCCCTGGAAGTGCTTAACACCAGGTTGGACAGGGCTCTGAGCAACCTGGTGCAGTGGAAGGTGTCCCTGCTCATGGCAGGGGGTTGGAAGGAGATGGGGTCTAAGTTCCCTTCCAACCCAAACCATTCTGTGATTCTCTGATCGACTCCACTGCTTTTTTTAATCTCCCACCAAGCTCTGTGCACCAGGCTGTGAGCTCAGCTGTGCCAACCCCTCAGCCACCAGAGCAAATCAGTGTCTCTGCCGTGTGTGTCACCTTCTTCTTTTTATTAGTCTGAAAGAATATGCACTTTTAACCTTATGATTATTCATATCAGTCTCAAAAACCATTAAAAAATTATTAGATACTTTCATCATCATAATTTTTACACCATCCTGACCACATCCTTTGCATGAGAGAGAGAGCAGCTAGGACCACAATGTGTTCGTGCCCAGGACACACACAAAGGAGGAAGCAGAGGAAAAATAACATTTGTAACTACTTATTTACAGTTCAGATCCCGTGTGAGCTTTCCTTGCAGGTTTTGGCCGGAGATTGCAGTGAGCTGTTCTGCAGGTCACTCTGTCCCTCTGCCTTCCCTGTGCTCCAGCATGGGGGTGGGCAGTGCTGGGACCACATGCCCTGTCCCTGCTGACCCTACATGTTTGTCTTTACCTTCCCACACATTAAATGGTTCATTGGTCCAGAACCTCCAGGAACATATTCTTCTTGCCATAAATCATCTCCTGTCTTTACTGAAGGAGAGCAGGAGTGCCAGCCAGGACAGACCTAGGGTGCTCACAGGGGTACCATGGAGCTGTGCAACAGCAAGGTTGGAATCAGTGGATTTGCAGCACTGTAATTGATAATTGGGCTCTAATAATTCACAGATGCTCACCTGGTGAGTGTAAGCTTTGTTTTACTGTTGTACAGAACCACCAATCTGTTGTCCTGTTCTGGGGTAATCTTGTTAATGGGTATAAATGATTTCCTGAGAGTCCTACAACCTGGGGTCACTGTGACTCAGAGTTCATTTGGGCATTCTCCATCAGTGGCAGCCTTTCCTTTCCCTCCTTCAAGTAGTGACTCAGACTTTTTCGAAGATCAGAAATACTTGTAATAAGCACCTTTAGCTGCAAATACCCTTGGTGAGACATGCTGGACTCTGCTTCAGAATCACTTGGAGGCTTTTGAAAGGAGTGCCCAAGAAAATTATATGCTTGCCATTAGTAACAGCAAAAAATAAGAGAGAAGAAAGGCTGTAATATTCTTTGGTGTTGGATACATGCAGAGGAGCAAAATGCAGAGGTAACTGTGATGGAGGGTGCCATGTCATAGCTGAGAAGGAGAAACTGCATATTCCCTGTTTTCACATGGAAAGAACATGACTGGCCCAGGACCAAGGGACAGAATCACTGAATGGGCTGTTACAGGTGGGGCCTCTCCTTTTTGTGGCTGTTTATGTTGTATATTTACTTGTTTGGCAAAACCTCCCAGTCTGGGCTCTCTAACATCTGTAGAACAGACCAGGCAATGCAGCTGCAGGTTAGAATTTGTGTGAGCACAACTGCCAGCTCATTAGCTCTGCTATTTCAGGAGGAGCAGGGCTTGCCAAGAGGCAGGGATTGTTAAAATTGCCCAGAAAAGGACAATCTGCATGTCTTAGTAAATGTCAGCTGAATGTGGGCAAGGCTGTCCCCCTGAAAAACTCAACCATAGCTTCTAGGTGCTCAGCAGTCCCACGCAGGGGTAGCACTCCAGAACTGTGTATCTCCACATTGTGAGGGATGCTGTAGGCAATATTATCTTTCCAGAGTATTATAAAGACTTGTTTCACCCTCTGCTATGTGTCACTTCCCACCTTGCTGAGGCCCTGTTTGCCCAAGGAAAAGGAAGAATAATATCTGTGACTATAAAAATTGAGAACAATGCTCGAACAGTATTTCACTGAGCATTAGAAGTGACTTCCAAAATGCTTGTTTTCTTCCTGGCTTCCACCACCAGAAATTTCCCAGGTGTAGGAAGCCTAATTGGAAGAGTTGAAGTCTCCTTTATGTAGTATGGTAACATTTCTGTGTTTAACTCACGGATGTTTATGGAAGATCTCATGGCTCACGTCTCTGATGTAACGATGGAAATATGAATGTGGGAGCCAGTTTGGATGGCATCTCTCTTCATGAAAATAACTGAATATTACTTCAGTGTACTTGTAGCAGAAGCAAATTGCTATCTCATAAGCCCTGTGTCAAGTCTATGAATTACTTGGTTACTGTACTGAAAGCAGAATTCTCCCCCCAGTGTCTATCCCAGATACATCTAAGATGGCCTTGACAGACACAAACCTACTTTAATTTGCAATGGGAGAAGGCATAAGGACATTCATCTTCTGCTTTCTCACCCCAGAAAAAGCTGATAGTGCCCAGCACCAACAGTATCCATACCTGCAGGGTTTGGGGTTTTTTTTCTCTACTCCTATCAGTGCTTTTTTAAATTGAAAATCTCAAAATGAAAGCAATTATGATCAAACTCTCTGTGGCCTGTGTCCTTCCTGGGCCCACGGGGAAGGGAACTGCTCTCTCCATCTCTGAGGCAGCTAAGAGCTTGGCAAGAGGTAATTTTTTATGTTCTCATGTACATAGAAACACCAGTGGAGATCAGTGTCCATACTGTGTAATACACACAGAGCAAGAGAAAGCCTGGCTTAGAAAAATCATTCACTTTAAATATAGCAGACAAAAAGAAGTATTGCTGTCTCATATGTAATGTATGAAGGTGCTGGGAGATTAAAGTTATTATCCTAAGGCCACAGAGGAAGTTTGTAATAGGGATTTAATTTGCTTTGGAGACACCAGTTCAGGTAAGAGCACACGAGTAATCAGCCTCTGCTGGGTACTCACAACATCCACTTATGAATTTCAACTGTGCACCATGTTTTCATCATGTTTTAATGCAGTGATGATTTTAGGCAAAATACCATGTGAATGCTCAATTTCTTTCATTCACAAGAGCGAGAGAAACAATGAACTTTTAGCCCTGCCCTTCAGAGGGTTTTCCATTATCAGAGATCCTTGACTGTATAAAAATATTGAGAAAAAACAAAGCTCAGAATAATTATTTTGGTTTGCCTATGTCATGACTATTATTATTAAAGGTTAAAAGGGCCATTGTAGACCCTTCAATTATTTGACTGACCTGATTTAGCCAATACTGCCCATTTAAATGCACAACACTGTCAGATCATTGAGAGCTGAAATCTTTTGGAAGTACTCCTCTGAAAAGCATCGTCCATTGTTGAAGAATTTGGCCATTAGCTAATGTCCTGGCAAATACATTCGAGATGCACAATCCTACCAAAAATAAACCATGAACAAAGTGTGCTGGATAGAATATGCACACTGTCTTCACAGCTACCTAGGTTTTGAATCTAGGGCAGATTTTTAATTGTGTGAAAAATAATATATTGTGATTTTTTTTGTTGTTGTTGTTGAATTTTCAGTTTTAGCTGCTAAAAACCCTTGCTCCCCAGCCAGGAAATTATTTCCTGGAAAACTGAAAATACTTGGAGCAACCAGGCATTTCTATAGGCTGTTTAGAATCCTAATGAAGAAATGGGCTGATGAAGAAAGCTTTGATCAGCTCCATTTTTACTCCTAAACCCATGGAAAGCAAAAATATTATTCTCAGGCTCTTTGGGACTCTTCCAGTGCTCCTGAGGCAAAACCCCCAGAAAAGCTGATGACAAATTTTTCCAGTAAAAAATGCCATTGGCTTGGCCATGTCTCATTATAATCATTGTCTCATGAGGATGGAAACAGATGAGCATTGAAACAAGACTGGATATTTCAAAGCTCAACACACTCAGTCAGATCTCCCCTTGGCATATCTTTGGCACCTCGTGGAGGCCCAGGGGGGTTTTATTGGGAACAATTAAGGCAGAATGAGAACAGGGCAATCAGGGCAATCAGGAGAAGGATTTCTTCCAAGGATTTCAGATACCAAGTCTGCTATGTCCGATGAAAAGAAATTTCTAATGTGGACAAATATGGTCATGTGGTCCAAAATAAGTAGTTCAAAGCCTACCAAGAAAATTTTGGATGGGTTTGTGGTGTGCTGTGTGAACTGGCTTCAGACTGACTCAAAACCTCCATGGGAAATGTGAATGTTCAGAAATGTGAACCTCCTCAGAAATGTGAATGTTCATTTTGTTTTCCAGAATAGGCTACCAGATTCCACTGTTTGCTGGCTTCTGCATCATGTTTGTTTCAACAATCAGTAAGTGTCCACATCTCACTTGGTCTGGCCCAGACACAACTTTAAAATAAGTGGTCAGTAATAATTATCACTAGGAATTTTTGTTGATGTATGGGGACTGATTTCCCAGGGAAATGTAAGGGAGTGTGCTCCATGTTGGTGGTGGTACTGATGAGATTGAGCAAGTGCTCTGTCAGGAGAGTGCTCTAAGGAACCACAGCCCTCCATCCACCTCAGAGGGTCTCTTCCTTAGCTGAATCTTTCAGGTTTTTGTGCTCAGAGCGGTGCTCAGACAGTTTTAAACACACAGCCATGGGAGAGCTGTCTTGCAAGGCCCTGGACAAGTAGATATCACAGGGGCTTATCAGAAAGACTGTGAGGCTGCAGTGGCTCACGAGTAGAGTATGAGTCAACAGGATCACAACGTTGCCAAACATCGCTGTGGGATGTGCAAACAGCAGCACAGCCTGCAAGTCAGCTGAGATAATTTGCCTGCTCTAATGGCATTGATAAGGCTTCAGCTGCTGCTTTATGTTTGGTTTTGGCCCGACATTTAAAACTGTGGCCCAGACAGAAAGAGTACAGAGAACATCAAGGATCATTAGCAGCCTCTGGGTATGGGTGAAAGAACTCTTTTTGCCTCAGAAGTCAGATGTAAGATGTATTAGAGCCTATGACAAAAAAGGAAGGGAACAAAGAGTTTTCCATATCCACTATACATAAAAGAAAGAATAATGACAGGTTTCCCAGGAGAGATGTGGGTGCCCCATCCCTGGAAGTGCTCAAGGCTGGGTTGGATGGGGCTTGGAGCAACCTGGGATAGTGGAAGGTGTCCCTGCCCATGGCAGGGGATTGGAGCCATGGTCATCTTTAAGGTCTCTTCCAACCCAAAACATTCTGTTATTCTATGATCTTGAAACTGTATGATCAAGGGGACTGAAGTGCTAGAGATGAACTGGTCTTAAAGCCACTGACAACTCTGCATTTTAGGAACATGTGATGAACATAAATTTAGGAATATAGATAATAATAATAATAGAAATAATAATTATATTTATAATATTATTAATAATAATTAATAATAATAATTTAGGAACATAAATTCTGGTTGGGCTGTAGCTATGAGTAGTGTGCCTAAGTCATGGCAAAGGAGAGAACTGCTGCTCTGCTGAAATCCTTTTTTATTTTATTTTTCTTGATTTTTCTCTGATCACATAGTAGGGATTTCTGTAAGATCTGCTGAAAAGCCCAAGAGGCAAAACCCCAGAGGGCAGGTGGGAGGAGTGCAGGCAGATCCCAGGTTTTGTTGGTGCACAACAGCTTCTAGCAGCTATAACCCCTCCAGCAAAATCCCTTAGGTGGCCAACAGATGGGAGCTGAAAAAAAGCCTTAAAACCGCATTGTAGATTTAATGACACTTACAATGGCATGGGCCCTACAAGCAGAGATGTGGTTGAGTTTCTGGGACACTCCTATTTTCCAGTGTTGTGGATGGGGGATTTAGCCAGGCTGAGTGCAGCATCCAGGGAGTGACTCAGGATAAAGCCTGGGTTTAAATCTCTTGGGTAATGAAAGAGTGACACACCCTGTGGTGCAGTTTCTCTACTTTTGGGAGGAGCAGGAGCTTCCTGCAGGTTCTGAATAGGTGGACCTGGCTTCCCTGAACCTTCTGCCAGCTGTGCTGCACACACCTGGCAGGGAACCTGCAGCACCAGGGGAAAACCTCTCTCCACCCCCTCATTGTTGGGGGAAACACTGGTGAGTGTGTTCGACATCCTCCCTTCCCTGAGAGCCTGGAGCTCCAGACGGGGCAGCCTTAGACAAAGCAGCATGGGGAGGTGAGGCTGGAAATAAAAGTCTTATTACTCCTCCTGTGTGCAGCTGAATCAGAGCAGATGTAATCAAATCCTAAGTAATTAGTTAAAACTGCTTGGGCTCTTGCATTCTCTGTTACCTGGAGGCTCAGACACCTGAGAGCAATTCAACACTGACACATCTAAATGCATTAAGGGAAAATAATGCAGTTAGCATTGAAAGAGGCACAAGTCACTGTAAACACTTGACTAAATTGTAGGAAGTTTTTGTGATAGTTTCAAGAAATCTAACTTTTTAACCTAGTTAGGGTTAACCTAATCTAAAAATTTACCTCTGTTTCCTTTCTGTAGTGTTTGCCTTCTCTGGAAGCTATGCCCTCCTCTTTATTGCCAGGTCTCTTCAAGGAGTGGGTTCCTCCTGTTCTTCGGTGGCAGGTAAGAAAAAAGATGATAGAGGAAAGTGCAGATCACTTTCAGTCATTTTTTGAATTGAATTTTGAAAGCACATTCAATCATTCACATAAAAACATTCAGTGGAATCAATTTCATATTTGTTTTTTNAGCCTATGACAAAAAAGGAAGGGAACAAAGAGTTTTCCATATCCACTATACATAAAAGAAAGAATAATGACAGGTTTCCCAGGAGAGATGTGGGTGCCCCATCCCTGGAAGTGCTCAAGGCTGGGTTGGATGGGGCTTGGAGCAACCTGGGATAGTGGAAGGTGTCCCTGCCCATGGCAGGGGATTGGAGCCATGGTCATCTTTAAGGTCTCTTCCAACCCAAAACATTCTGTTATTCTATGATCTTGAAACTGTATGATCAAGGGGACTGAAGTGCTAGAGATGAACTGGTCTTAAAGCCACTGACAACTCTGCATTTTAGGAACATGTGATGAACATAAATTTAGGAATATAGATAATAATAATAATAGAAATAATAATTATATTTATAATATTATTAATAATAATAAATAATAATTAATAATAATAATTTAGGAACATAAATTCTGGTTGGGCTGTAGCTATGAGTAGTGTGCCTAAGTCATGGCAAAGGAGAGAACTGCTGCTCTGCTGAAATCCTTTTTTATTTTATTTTTCTTGATTTTTCTCTGATCACATAGTAGGGATTTCTGTAAGATCTGCTGAAAAGCCCAAGAGGCAAAACCTCAGAGGGCAGGTGGGAGGAGTGCAGGCAGATCCCAGGTTTTGTTGGTGTACAACAGCTTCTAGCAGCTATAACCCCTCCAGCAAAATCCCTTAGGTGGCCAACAGATGGGAGCTGAAAAAAAGCCTTAAAACCGCATTGTAGATTTAATGACACTTACAATGGCATGGGCCCTACAAGCAGAGATGTGGTTGAGTTTCTGGGACACTCCTATTTTCCAGTGTTGTGGATGGGGGATTTAGCCAGGCTGAGTGCAGCATCCAGGGAGTGACTCAGGATAAAGCCTGGGTTTAAATCTCTTGGGTAATGAAAGAGTGACACACCCTGTGGTGCAGTTTCTCTACTTTTGGGAGGAGCAGGAGCTTCCTGCAGGTTCTGAATAGGTGGACCTGGCTTCCCTGAACCTTCTGCCAGCTGTGCTGCACACACCTGGCAGGGAACCTGCAGCACCAGGGGAAAACCTCTCTCCACCCCCTCATTGTTGGGGGAAACACTGGTGAGTGTGTTCGACATCCTCCCTTCCCTGAGAGCCTGGAGCTCCAGACGGGGCAGCCTTAGACAAAGCAGCATGGGGAGGTGAGGCTGGAAATAAAAGTCTTATTACTCCTCCTGTGTGCAGCTGAATCAGAGCAGATGTAATCAAATCCTAAGTAATTAGTTAAAACTGCTTGGGCTCTTGCATTCTCTGTTACCTGGAGGCTCAGACACCTGAGAGCAATTCAACACTGACACATCTAAATGCATTAAGGGAAAATAATGCAGTTAGCATTGAAAGAGGCACAAGTCACTGTAAACACTTGACTAAATTGTAGGAAGTTTTTGTGATAGTTTCAAGAAATCTAACTTTTTAACCTAGTTAGGGTTAACCTAATCTAAAAATTTACCTCTGTTTCCTTTCTGTAGTGTTTGCCTTCTCTGGAAGCTATGCCCTCCTCTTTATTGCCAGGTCTCTTCAAGGAGTGGGTTCCTCCTGTTCTTCGGTGGCAGGTAAGAAAAAAGATGATAGAGGAAAGTGCAGATCACTTTCAGTCATTTTTTGAATTGAATTTTGAAAGCACATTCAATCATTCACATAAAAACATTCAGTGGAATCAATTTCATATTTGTTTTTTTTTTCCTGCCCCTTTCATATAAAGTAGCTCAAAAGCAAATGTCTTTTAAGACTTCCTTGGTATTTGGGTTGCAGTAAGGTAGAGCACTAAATGAACTGCACTCTCCCTGGGATTTCTGCACCTGTGTCTTCAACAGTTTAAATTCATTTTTAGCCATTTTAAAGGTCACTGGGAACTTATGTTGGTACTTANTTTTTTTTTCCTGCCCCTTTCATATAAAGTAGCTCAAAAGCAAATGTCTTTTAAGACTTCCTTGGTATTTGGGTTGCAGTAAGGTAGAGCACTAAATGAACTGCACTCTCCCTGGGATTTCTGCACCTGTGTCTTCAACAGTTTAAATTCATTTTTAGCCATTTTAAAGGTCACTGGGAACTTATGTTGGTACTTATTACAGTTAGAACAGCAGCTCTGTCTGTTACAGAAATTTCTGTTATAAAATGATGTTTTTAAGGGCTTACTGTGCTGGCTGCCAGTTTGGGCTCAGTATATCTGTACAATATTTCCAATAAAAGTGTATCATTTTCAAATGAGTAGGTAAAATGGAGTATGGGTTTTCAGCACAAATTATTTGAGTATTCTTGAGGTTGATGCTAGAGAAAATGTGTTTTGTTTCTACTGAATATTTCAATCTTGGAAAAATTTCCTGCAATAGCAGAACTGACATCAGTTGAGGTTACAAGTCAAGCTTTCCCAAGGGAACACATGCCAGAACAAAAATTGTTGTTCAGTTTTAACTCAGTCTCTGTGCAAGGGTGCATCTTTAGGTATGGGCTCTTAGATGAGCACAAGACTTTATTTTTTTCTCAGCCAATGTACACAAAAGAGCAGAAAAGGCCAAGAGACCATCTGGTCCATCCCCTTCCTGAAGGCAGGATCAACTCAGTATCTGTTATTTCTCATGCACACTTGACAGGCATGAGCTCAGAAGCCTCCAGAACTGCCCTCAGCATCCAGCTCTGGGCTTAAGTACCTTTATGGTCAGGAAGATTTTTCTTCCTGATGTCTCATCTAAAGGCTCCTTACTGCCATGTGAACTTATTTCTGCTTCCCATCCTTCAGAGAACAGAAAGAACAGTTTCCTTTCTTTATCTTTCTGGCTCTCTGTCTTATTGAGAGACTGTTATCACCTCTCACATCAGTTTTCTCCTCTCTGGTTTTATATTGGAAGTCCTGCAGTTGTCCCTCATAGGTATTGTTCTAATGATGCCATAAATGTCTACCTAGAAACAGAGACTAGACTGGAATAAAGGAATCAAGGAGGGATTGATTGGAAAGGCCTTCAGAGGTACACTCTGGGCTCCAGAGGCTCCTGCCTCAGTGCATCCCAACATGGACAAGGACAGCTCCCGAGTTCTTCCCACTTGGATCTCAGCATCAATTCCCCAAGCAGAAGCCAGGCAAGGATGGAATTTGCCCAAGCTTGCCCCCCTGTGCCCAAGATTGTGGTTTGCAGTGGTTGGGCCTAGGAGGGTCTGGGTGTCCTTGGAGAGCTGGAGAGGCTTTGTTGTGTGTGTGTGAGCATGAGAGAACAGCACTGAACGAGCTCCAGGGAACTGCAGAGTGACACTGAGCAGGGCAGGGGTGGAAAAATAGAAATCTTAAAACCTAAGGCATCACTAAGCCCTTGCTCACCCATGTTGCCATTCCCTGCATGGTCTCCAGGCACCCCCAGCTTTCTCCCTGTGCTGCACCAGAACCAGACCCAGCTCTGGGAAGAAGCTCTGGCTCCTTACAGAGCCACCAGCAGTGAGAGTCACACTGTGTATGTCCCAGGCAAAGGGAGTTCTGTGTGCTATTGCTGCCAACCATTTACTCCCCTGCATCTGTGTGTGCAGTGTTCCTACCTGTGTGCAATTCCTTCTGCTATCTTCTTTGCATTGCCCCTTCCTTTCTTTCCAGAATATTCCCCCAAAATCCCACATTCATTGTGAATTCTAATGCAGTTCTCTAGCAGCTCTCCAGCTGTTCATGCAGACAATTTGATGTCATCCACCCTTTTCAATAAACATGGTAATCCACCCAGGACCTCTGCTCTTTTGATGCACAGGATGGATGGTATTTACTTAACGATCAACCATGCTTTGTTTTCTTTTTCTGTGTAGCTGTGGACCTTATTTGCTGAGTCCTACGTAAATCTTGATTTGAAAACAGAATGATTAATTTCTGTAAGGACTCTTCTGCAGCATTTACGTCCACAGTGTCCGAGTGCTCCACAAAAAGACAAGCAAATTAGGCTTCATGTTTCCTTTTCTCAAATGAAGGTTCCTAATCAAGTGCAGGAATAAGGCATGTGAAGATAAAGGTCAAAAGAATCCTTTGATTTTGGATGCTGGACTTGAAATACTCATTTACAAAGTAATCAGCTCTGCATAATACCTGATGCCCAGAGCACTGACCACAATTGGACCTAAGTGGTCACCAGAACTTTGTGCACTCCGAGTATAAATAAATGATGATGAATATTTGTCAAAAGCTTTGTTTCTGCTCGTTGAAAAGCATCATTGCAAAGCTCTGTGACAAAGAGGTGAATAAAGAATCTGACAAATAAGGGCATCACTAAATTACCTGGCTAATACTGCACAATAGAACATGGCCTTGGAGACCATGGATGTTGCCAAAACAATTTTTGCTTGCAAGTTAATTCTATGGGCAGGGACTATGTATATATATCTAAAATATATGTATATTTCTGTGTGTATATATACATGTATACATATACACAGATAAATACTTGGTCATTTCTGTATAATGGCAAATGATGACAATAAACTGTAGCACACAGATGCCTAGTTTTGTGCTGTGCTTTTTCCATTTCTATTTCTTCTTTATCTTTTTTCTTTTTTTCATTGTAGGGATGGGTTTGCTTGCCACTGTGTACACAGATGATGAAGAGAGAGGCAACGCAATGGGAATTGCACTTGGAGGCCTGGCTATGGGGGTATTAGGTCAGTGAGTTGGAGGTTCTGCTGGCAAAAGAAACCATCCCCCAGCCTTGTTCTTGGGACCCCTGAGAGCAGCAGAAGGGTCTCACTGGGTGTAATGGTGTTGTGCAGGCTCCAGGCTGAGATTCATGGTGCATGTTGAGAGCAGCTTTTCCCACAGCAGACATTCCCTGTGTGGATGTCAAACACTCTCTGAGATGCTTGGGTTTACTTTACACTGCAGAGTGTTTTGGGGAATGAACAATGTGGTTTTTGCCGTGATCAATAATCTTTGTGGGGATTTCTCTGCTGGATTTTTGGTCGCTCTGTGCCAGTAGCAGGATGCCTGAACGCTTGCAGGGGGGATGTTCAGACTCAGAGTCTCCATGACTGTGTCCTTTCCTTTCCCTGGCAGTGGGCCCACCTTTTGGGAGTGTCATGTATGAGTTTGTGGGGAAGAGTTCTCCTTTCCTGGTGCTGGCAGCCCTGGCTCTGTTTGATGGAGGTCAGTAGCTACCCTGAGTCACTATCACCCTGAAGCACATCCCTTTCCTATTCCAGCCATCCATCCTCCTTCCTGGAGGAGTGTAACAGCCTTGATTTCTTTTCACAGCTGTTCAGTTACTCGTCCTGCAGCCCTCCAGAACACAGGCAGAAGTGAGTATTAAGGTAAAACACTGCAGGCAATGGGTGTCACTCTGCCTTTCCTAACCCCAAGTTTTGTTTCACAGAGTCAGAAGGGGACACCTTTACTGACACTTTTGAAGGACCCGTATATCATTATTGCAGCAGGTACCAGACCTTTTCTTCCCTTCCTTAAACCAACCCTTGGTGTCATTCGTGGCTTCCTGGCATGCCTTGGGCTGAGCTGCTCTGACAGTGTTGTCATTTGCTGCTTTACTTTACATACAGGTCTAAGACTGTGTTGGTAATACAGGGTGAATACACCAGTAGGAGCACAATAGGCAGAAAGCTTGAAATAAATGTGTCTTTCCAGCTGAGAGGCCATTAATGACCTGCAGGTGCCTGCTGAGGCAGTGAGATGTGGCCAGGAAGCTTCCTGTGAGGCTTTCAGAGTGAGGGATTGCCAGCACATCACAGGCAGGCACAGGGAACAACACTGAGCTGTGTTTCTGTTTGAAGAGGGAGTGAGTTTGGTCTCTTGAGCATGGGTTGTGTTTCAGAAAAGGTTTGGGTTGGATGGTGAGTGGTGTTTGGTATTGTTTGTATCGTTTGTCTAATGAGCCTTTCTGTCTCATGAGAAGTTTGCCTTTTTGCATTGCACATTGTTGAATGTTTATTCTGAAGTCTGTAACTGTTTATTCTGAAGCCTGGCCCTTTCTGATGTTGATAAAATACCTGGAAACAGATAACTATTTTCACAGTTCTATTTCTTCATTCTAACTTGGTTGTCCAGCAGAGCAATCCTTCTGGGCATTTCTTGGAAGTTCTGTTTCTCACTGATCTTAGGGAATGATCATAACCTTAACTCTGGGACTTGGTTGAGCTGTGACTTAAATGATACAAATCCCTTTTACTTGAGAAATTCTTGGGGCATTGAAAGACCAGTGAATAAAAGTATTGGAGAGAATAGAATAGCAAAGACTGTACTTGTCATAAGAGATCAGATTTGTCATTCAGCTGATCCAGTAGCTTCTCTTACAGCAGTTAAAGCAAATAAAGTATGAGAACATCTCCCCTATGGATTATCAGTGAGATTAAAGCTCCTGGGAGGCTTCCCAGTGCTTTAACAGTGCAGATGATGCTGGTGTTCTCTAACCTCAGCCTGTTCTCCTGCTTTATTTCCCTTGCAGACCAAATTTGGTTTTGTCAAAGCTGAATGCCAAATACTCTGGTTTGTGTCAGAGGTGATGCTTTGCAGTCTGTGCCACTGCTACTCACCGACCCAGGCAGAAGAAATGTTCCTGACATGTTTTGTCACTGCTGGTGGGAGCTCAGAGAGTGAAATCAATGTCATCCTTGAAGCCAGTCCCTGAGAGGGATTACAGGAAAGTCAGGTGCTGCTGCCTGACAAAGTTGCATGGGCAGACAAGTTAGTTTAAATGATCAGATTCAAAAACCAGAGCTGAGACACATATCACCATGAGCACCCAGGTCCTTGAGAAGGGGTGTGACAGCTTTTCACTGGGTGCCTGCTCTGTCACAGGGACATGCCAGTGATGTCTGTGGCACTCTGCCAAAACTGAGGAGGTTTTTGGCTGCAGAGATGGGATTCAGCTGGAAGGCTGCAGTTTCACACCTTCTGTCCAGCACCGGACACTTAATCCAATTCAAGGAAGAAAATATGTAGAATTTATGACACATGGCCCTTTAGGGAAAGGCCAGCTCCATGCAAGATTGTGGGAAAAAAAAAATTATTTTCTTTTGGAGACGCTTTGCTGAGGTAGCAGGCTCTTGGACTTTGCCCTAAGATTGCAGAGTACCAGCTCAGGCTCTCACTTTTCTCTTGGGCTGCATCCTACAGATCTGAAGTACCTTTATCACCACATCCCTGAGTACTTTGGAAAGCTCTGGTGATGCTTCCTGCCCTAAGGAGAAGTAGGTGCCACAAACGTGTGCAAGCACACCTCTTTCTCATCCCTTTGTGAGGTTTGTTCAGAGTAGAATAAAACCTTTTCTATTTAAGCTGTCTCTGTTAGAAGGGTCCTGCTTCTTCTGGCTGCACAAAGTTTTTTCTGAAATGTTTTTTCCAGCATCAAGGAAGCTGTTTGAGCATGGCTGATTTTTGGCTAGGAAGAGGGAAGCCCCAGGGTGTTTAACTGGGGGCTCCTTACAGACACACTCTGGGAGCTTGCACCCGAGTGGAAAGGTTGGCTTTTGTCTTTAGGGCAAAGCAGTGCTGAACTGTTGCTCCTTGCCCCAGGAAGGGAATGAGCCAGCTAGCTAGCAAGTTCGTTTTAGGAATTGTGGATACACAGTCTAATATCTTGTGACAGGTTTGAGCACAGAATGACATCAGCGCTCATTTGTTTTGAACCTTATGATCAGGAACTTGTTCTGAGAGAAATAATGTTTCTTTGACCTCAGAAAAAAATCAGCTTTTTGAGAAAAAAGAAAGTAAAATTTGTATAGTAAATGACTGGAACAGTCTGGAATATTTTCCTGAAATTCAGAGACTGTAAATATTAGGAAGAAAGATGGGAACACAAGTTTGACGTTGTCACTTCCAGCAGCGACTTCCAAAAGCCATTTCGTAAGGGATTAGCAGAGGGGACGTGTCCTGTTGCCCTGCATTAAGCTTTGAGGGCCTGAGTGTCTTTTGAGTAAGCGTGAAAGGCATCTTGAATCCAAAGAAATACCATGGGGTTTCATAATCCCTGCACCAAAGCTGAAGTGCACTGCTGAGGAGAGATGGACATGACACAAACCCACTGGAGCCTGGATCTGCAGGCACTGGTGTAGGGCAGAGCTGAGCTGGCAGGCAAGACTGAATCAGCACTTCCACCACTTGTTATCCTTTGTGTCTGGGCTATTAAAGGCCCAGGAACTCAAAAGTGACTTGTAAACATTTGAAATTCGTAGGGCTGGGCAAGCTCAAAGCCAAACCCATGCTGGCTGCCCATGCTCGCCGGCTGCTGGCCATGGGATATCGACAGAAAATTCCCATTTGTAGGGGACAGACATCCCTGTGGCTGTATCTTGGTATTTTTATGATCAAGACTCCACATCCTGTCATGTGATACAGGCATGATCTCTCAGATGACAGAGGCACAGGGTCAGAGCCTGAGCCTCTTACACAGCAGGGCTCTGGTATTGCCCCAGGAGCTCAGGTAAAGACCAAGTGATTGTGGGTTTAGCTAATCGTCTGTACAAGAGACCTCATGAACTTTCCAAATGTCATCAAGCTCACTGCAAACTTTCACATTATGAAACAGCTTAACCTTTATTGCAGAATTTCTAGGAGAATAGAAACGTATAAAAAGTTAGTGTTCAGTGATTTTACATTGTGTTCTATTTAATGTTAATCACCATCTGACACATGACAAATAGGGCTATAAAAAATTGCAATATTTTGTGTAAAAACATCCTTTCTTTGCATGATGTTTTGTTTATAATCAAAAGAAATAATTACTGTTATTTTTGTCCCCTTCCCTTCTTTCTTTAAGGATCAATCTGTTTTGCAAACATGGCTATTGCTATGCTTGAACCAGCTTTACCCATCTGGATGATGGAGACCATGTGCTCAAAAAAATGGCAGCTTGGTAAAGTACAGTATATTGTTTACATCTGTATATTTTGTCTATTGAATGTCTGAGTTCTGGTCCTGTTAAAGATTATTTGCTTTGGGAGTGGTAATTTTATTTATTTATTTATTTATTTATTGCAATCTTTGAAGTGTCAGTATTAAACCTGAGCAATTACAAACACTGGTCTGTAAGAAAAATAGACAGTGGGGTGATGCCTCTATTGCAGCAGAGGCTCCTGTAATGGGCTACACTCACATTGCAAGGAAAAATAGGTGCAGGCAGCCTTGGGACTGATGCAGCTCCTCTGGGAATCCCAGCACTGCTTTGGCAGTGAGTGTTGGCCAGGGAATGTGCAAGGTGCTTGCTGAGGTACAGAGCCAGCCCTGCAGAGCAAAACCATTTGTTTGGGTTTTTTCCCTGTAGAAAATCCCTCCTCAGTTCCTAGTTCGAGTTGCCCTGAGCAGGCAGGCAGAGAAGCCTGCAGCAGGTGCTCTGTGCTTGGTGTCTGTGGCAGCACACACTCCTTCCAGGCTGCCCCTGCCACATGGGGAAGAAAGATGGACTTTTGCTTAAAATGTGTCCATAAGGACTCAAGGAGCACTTTCCCTTGGATTTGATATGTTTGACATCCTCTTAATGGTTACTAAATCATCCCTTTCAAGAGAAAGCAATGGGAAGCCCCAGCTTGGACCTCTTTATGACTTTTAACAGGGACACAGTCTTGGGAAACCAAGAGGCAAACAGGGAACACGCCCCATGTAACCATTTACACCAGAGAGTAAAGCTGGGGCAGTTACTTTCTCTTTGAGGTGGACAAGGGCAGGAAAAAGACCACCAGAAAGTAGATTAAATTCTGGTGTGTGACAAACCATGTATGAGAGGTTGATGTGAATCTTAAGTGGGGAATGCCCAGCCTTCATCTATCTCCTTGATAAATTTAATGATGTGTTCTTTGCTGTGATGTTCCATGAGGGTACTTTTAAAATCAGCATATGGCATTTGAAAGAAAAAGAGAAATCCCTAATGAAAATGATGTTCAGCTGATATTCCCACTCTGTGTTAATGTCCCTACACCCTATGGGAAGCACAAACCTTAGCTCTAATTAATGCAGTTTAGATCTAGGGTGGCCACAAATGCAGTTCTTGATGTGCTGCTGTACTGCTGAACCTGGCAATAACCTGTAGCCTGTAATAGAGCAAAATGAATATGCAAACTTAGGTATTTTGAGCCTCAAAAAGGAAAAAATAAATATTGCTTATCTACCTCCTTCACTAGTTTCATATTACTGGTGCAACAGAAATGAGATTCACAAATCTCTTCATTGAACAGAGGTTAGTAGAAGGAAAATGTCCATTTAAAATTAAGACCAATTTAACCCCTTAATGATACAAGTAATTGACTGCATTTCCCTTTGTCTGATTTGACAGCATTAATTAAAATTTTTAAGCCTCTTAAATTGTATCTTGAACTGCAGGGTTTTAAGCAAATTCTTATCTTATGCAGTTGGAAATCCAGCTCTTTGAAGCATGACCTGAAGAAGCTATAAAGAACCTTGATGTGACCAATGAATATTACTGTGCACAAAGCCTATTTAGAAAATTGTGGTTCTGCTTCAGTATACCACAGCTTACAGACCAACCTGTGCAAGTCTTATTTAACAAGCCTTTGCAGTATTATTTCTCTTTTACAGCTGCCAAGGTCTGCTCTGTGTGACCATTTGGTATAACCAGACAGCTCCGAGCAGTATTGAAGTAGCTGTGGTTACACAGGTGAAAATTAAATCTTTCCCCAGCTCCACCACTGTAACCCACAAGGTTTTTAATCACAGGATATTGCTGTGCTAAAAATTACCTCTTGTTTTTTTTCTTATGAATATATCAGAGAGATGGGGAGGAAGATGGATAGGCAGGAAATGAGAAAATCTATGTTTCCCTGGTGAAAGATGAGGAGCATATACACGGGAAGGCAATGGTTGGAATGTGCACCCTGATGTCACGGCTGCTTTCTGCATCTCTGCCTGGGTCCTGCCCTGGGACCTCTGTGTAAGGAGAGGATGAATCCTCCAGCACAGACTATAATAACTGGCTTTTAAACCAGAGATGTCACACACAATTGCATCTACTCCAGATATGACCACAGCTGTGACAACCTCAATGATCGAAAAACATTGCTGGTGCCAAAAATGTGCTTTTGCAAGTGGAGTTGGGGAAAGAGAGAGTCAGAAAGAATTGCCCAGGTGTCCTCATCTGCAAGTCATTACAGATTTTTTTTTTAATTTATTTAAACCAGTATGTGATTTTTAAAAAAATTTAAAAAAAAGACTAAATTGTTTCATTACACCTTTTAAAGGTTTTTTGCTCTTAAATTATTGACTTCAGTCTCTGCTTGACCAAAGGCCATATCATGGTACTAAAAACTTGCCTGTAAGAGGAAGGTTCACACCACTCCCAGGTTTAGAGGGGAACTGTTTCTTGCAAAGCCCCAGCAGCTCTGCTGTCCCCTCCTGCACGGGGGATTCACCCACCCCGAGCATCCTGGGCTGGCTGCATGTGCTGAGCACATGTTCCATAAGCCCTGAAACTGCAGGAGAGGTGCTTCCCTTGACCTCTCCCAAAACTTTGTGTAGTTAGATATAAACCTTTTGCTCTTTGTTGTTCTGTCCCCTCTCCCAGACCAGTTCTTGGAGCTGATGCTGAAAATCTCTTTCCAAAGGCATCACGTCGCTCCTGCATTTCACAGATTATGTCCTCAGATTTCATGGCAAGGCTGCAACAAACCGGATATTTGATTCTTTGGGCTCTATTAGATGTGTCCAGATCAAAATTGCAGTGTCTGGGATTTATTAGTTTCTACTAACACTTCACTAACATCCCTGCTGATAAAACATCTCATTCGTATTTTTCAGGCGTCGCTTTTCTTCCAGCTAGCATCTCTTATCTCATTGGGACAAACCTTTTTGGGATACTTGCGCACAAAATTGGAAGGTATGGTTAATTTAAAAACACTAATCATCTTCCAGTCTCTTTGTGTACCATTTCCAGTGTTTCCCAGGGCAGTTTATTGAGAGTGGAAATTTTAAAAGTTTGTTCTATTGTAGCAAAATTGGTTTTTTTTGAACATATTTCCACTTTTGCTGTTTAACTCAGCAGTTCAGACATGGCTTTGAAACATTCAGGATCAGCTCTAATATCTCATTATCGTCCATCTCTGAGGGATGTTTCTTCTTTGATAGGTGGCTTTGTGCTTTGCTCGGGATGCTAATCGTGGGAATAAGTATTTTATGTGTAAGTAGACAATCATGCATCTTTTAAATCATGTGAATGTTTGTGTGCTCGTCTTCAAATATGTGAGATTTTTAGGACACATTATTAAACAATGTGTAGTTAATAGGCTCCAGATCAGAGTTTTGAGTGCTTTCCAATTGCAGTGCTTCAATTATTTTTAGAAATGATGACTCTGAAAGGAGGATGCTCCTATGTTGAGCTGCCACTCAGCAGTTTGCTCTTGCTGGTAATAGTAAGTGTGTCAGTGGTTTCATGGCACAGTTGTCTGAAATGACAGCTCAGAACAAGGATCAAACTCTCAGATCTGTACAAAGAGGGCCATAACTGCTGGGAGAATTTATCTCAGAAAAAGAAACTAACCTCGTTAGCATGTGCAGTGTGACCTAATTAACTGCCTGAAATTTCCTTTATAGGTACCATTTGCTAAAAACATTTATGGGCTGATAGCTCCAACTTTTGGAGTTGGATTTGCCATAGGTAAGAAAATTTGCAATGAATTCTGACAGTCTGCTGTTTATGTAAAAATGATTTGATATGAAGTTACAAGGAAGATCAGTTTTGTTGCCATTCTAATCTAATGGTGGTGAAGCCTGAGCCATGGCCCACACAGGCAGGCAGAGAGAGAAGGATAAAGGACAGTGCTTAGGGAGTTTGCACCAGGCTGCCTTAGACAAGCTGGACACCAAGTCCAGAATTGCTCCATTGACCTAAACAGAATGTAAAGGTTGTTTTCAGAAATGAATCTGTGCACTGCCCCAAACCCACAATCTTCCCTGCAGTGGAAAAGGATTTATATAGATATTTCCACAGAAAAATAAAAGGGTTAAAATTTTTGCACATGAAGAGGAATTCCCAAGCCTGCACACACGTACTCTTCAAGTAAGATGTGTGAACCTTCCTTATGCTGGGCTGCAGTGGGGACCCTGCCTTGGTTTTCACTGCTCAGCAAATGTTCTGGGGCATCTTCACACACGAGGGATGTGTAGTGAGGAAAGAAGTTAGAGGCACAAGTATCTCAGCAGTTTTGTGAGCTGTCTGTGCTGTTTCTTCCCAGAAATGAGGGTGTGTATCAAAAGACATGATAAAAACACTGTAAATAATTTTGAGTGGCTGGGGGCTAATGCTGTTTTTTAGGCCTACAGTAGGTGTAAGTTCACAGGAGATAACTTTCCCCTAATTACTTGGCTGCTAATGTGAGGTGGGAGCTTTGCACAGACAGTTCCTGTCCTCTGGCAGCTGTCACTTGAACACCTGCATACCTGTCTGCACATGACCCCAGACACAACAAAAATCACAAAAAAGCAATGCTAATACAGACTATTTTTACACATTTTTTTTACTTAGTTATGAATAAGCATCCTTTCAGCTGCTTTTGCATCCCTTAGCACACAGTTCACCACGATGTTAAAGGCAGGGGGACACAAAAAAAGCAGCATTTTGCTGAAATATGTTTTTGTCCCTCACGAGCAGGAATGGTGGACTCCTCCATGATGCCAATCATGGGTTACCTGGTGGATCTGCGCCACGTGTCAGTCTATGGCAGTGTGTATGCCATAGCTGACGTTGCCTTTTGCATGGGTTTTGCCATAGGTAAGTCCAGCCTTTCCCTGCCTGGAAAGCACAGTGAAGGAAAGGGGAATGTGCTACAAAGCCAGGTGTGAATCCCAGCAGCACTTGCAGATTTTATGAGAAGGGGTTCCTATTTTCTGCGAGAAATGAAAGCAGAGGGAATTGTTTAGCATCTGTCCCCCTCCTCTGCAGCAATGCCATGCTCACCTCATTAGCTGTAAGAGGCTTGGAGGTGTCTGAAGTCACTGAACACAAACAGGGTATGCCTAGGAAAGGGAGGGGAGTAACTCCCCACTGACCCCCTGCCTCCTGAGTGCATGACACAGATGCCCTCAGGAACATCTCTAATCTCCTCAAGGAATGTGGGGTATGGAGCCAGGAAAGTTTTATGATATAATTACAAACATGTCCTTACATTCCTCAAATCCATTTGTAAGAGGGGGGTTTGTATATAAAATTACCATTGTTTAAAGTGACTGCTGCAAATTTTGTGTCTGAGCTATCTCCAGAAAAGTGTTTTTATCTCTACAAGGTCCCTCTGCTGGTGGTGCCATTGCCAAGGCCATTGGATTCCCATGGCTCATGACAATTATAGGAATCGTGGATATCCTCTTTGCTCCCCTGTGCTTTTTCCTTCGAAGTCCACCTGCAAAAGAGGAGAAAATGGTAAATGTAACTTGATTTCCTTTTTTTCCTCATTTTGGGGTTTTTCAGTGAAACAAATGATAACTCATATTCACATTTTTGCCTCTAACTTTGTCTAAATGGGACCAGGACATTGTATTTCACCCTCAGACATTAACTTTGGGGCGAACTCCCACTTCTCTTTGTGTCCAAGATGTATAAAGGCAAATTCTTTATTAGTTAGATGTTACAAAGTCACAGATTTGATTTTTATGAAACAGGGTCCTGCAGACATTCCTCTGCAACAGCCTATGCTGTGGTGGGGTCAGCACAGAATGCATTTCTGTTTTCCTTGAAGAGCCAGAACTGTATGGACCAATTCAACAAATTATTCCTTGGTGTGCCTCAACCTGGTTTTTTCCCATGGTCCTCTACAGTATATTTTGAATCATCTTTTTTCCTCCTTCTCCTTCCTCCACACAGTTCACCAGCCTCTACAAAGTAATGGCTTCTCTTGACCAATCTATACCACAGGGTTTTTTTTTCTTTTAATATAAATTTGCCAAAGACTTAGTGGTCTAGAGCACTCAGTGCTCCCCAGCCACTGTAGGGTGTGTAAGAACAGTGTCACCATCTGTAGGTTTAGCCCACCCAGCTCTCCATCCTTGCTCTTCCTGAACGAGGCTGACCTGGGCCCAAAATGTAGGTGCTGGTTGTCTATTTGGGTGAAAAGAAACTAATTTTGCACAGCCGTGGTCTTATTCTGCAGTGCCACATCTGTGCAAGGTAAGGACAGCACCTGCTGCTTGTGCTGCTCACTTTTAGTGGCAGGAGCACAGAAGGTAGAAAATTGAATCTTGCTGAATTAATGGTGTATGTGAGGCCAGAGACCTTCTGTTTAGCTCATATTTGGACTGCAGAATCCCAGAGATCCCACTTAATCCCTTGTCATGACCTTTCCTGACTGCACTGGTTTAGTTTGTTTTGGTTTTTACATTAAATAAGGCTGAGGAACAGAATAGAAAAAAAAAATCAGCTGCTGTTTCCTGGCAAGACAAAATTTACCACGTGCTTCCCTGGCCCCTGACAGGGTTTCATTTGTAACATCACAGTCCCTGAAGGGGCAGGATCTCTCCCCATGGGTCCAACACCTTCCAGGGTCTGCCACCTCTAACATATCTTTAAATGCAAAATAGCTCCTGTTCCCAAAGTGGCTCATAGCAGTAAAATGATGGACCAATTCTTTCAGGTCGGAGGAAGTCAAAAGGAGGGTCCCAAAATTGTGATCTTTGCATAATTAATTAACCTCCAAACTTAATTACATTCAGCAGGAACACTACGCAATGGCTCTAAAACTCCTTGGGAATGTTCAGCCCAGAGAACTTAGTACTTTCTCTGGTCCTTACCATGATTACCACTTTTAGCTTGCTGTGGGTGGCAAGGCACGGAACTGGAACCACCACTCTTGGCAATACCCTCAGTTCTGCTGTCCTGGATCTCCATGGAAAGAGGGAACAAAAGCAGTAGAAGAGAACTGGCTTGAAGCAGTAGGACTCCTCTTAACCATTCATCCAGTTTTTAATAGATGGAGGTTAAATATGGAAGGGGTAAACTACTGTAATCGGGAGAGAAAGTGAATGTATTTCACTAATACATGGGCTGAAATACTGGAAATAGAAATTCTCCAGAGATGTCTTTAGGGCCGAGATCCCACCTCTCACAGACCTGTGGACTCAATTTACCCTAACTGCAATCAGTTTGGGCTCTACCTCAATGGAGTGGGGGTGAATCCCTGAATGGTGCATGCAGCATGCTGACTGTGTGGTGCATCAGCCCCACACTCAGCTGGATGCTAAGCAGAAATACTCACACTCTCTTTTCTTCCAGGCAATACTCATGGATCACAACTGTCCTGTGAAAACAAAAATGTACACCCAGAACAACATCCAGTCCTACCCCATAGGTGAAGAAGAGGAAGAATATGAAAGTGATGAATAACAGAAAAGCCATATAACATATTTAGGTGTACAAAATGCTGTGGTTCATGTGAAACATCTCATCCAGAAATAGGTTTTAGTTGTACTGTACATTTAATAGTGAAATGGTCAGAAAAACCAAAGGTATATTATTTATCACCCGTGACTATAAAGCAGACTGCAAACTGCCTTATGGAGGGGGAAGAGCTTTTATAGACCATCTGTATAGTGTTACTCTTTGTGTATTTAATTTTATTGAATATTACACCCTATTTTTTATTAAATGTGTAGTATAAATCTGTATAAAATGTGAATTTTAACTATTTGGTTTTTAAAGTCATCTCCTTGACAGTATTTCGTATTTTATTTGGAGTCATAAGTTACTGTCAAAAGCTTGAGTCTTATTTAATTGGAAATTTTAAAAAAGCAACCATCAAAGAAAACCTATCCAGTTTGCATCCTTTTAAGTGGCACCTTTGTAAGTACATTGCAAGGAGCTGGAATTCCGAGTGTGGACAGCACTATCACTTTTTTCATCACCGTCAGGTCGTAATAATATATATATAAAAACTAAATAAGAGGCACAACTTCTCTGCCAGTTTAAATAATGAGTTCTCCC
Organism: Erpornis zantholeuca; assembly: GCA_013400515.1. Taxonomy (NCBI): domain Eukaryota; kingdom Metazoa; phylum Chordata; class Aves; order Passeriformes; family Timaliidae; genus Erpornis; species Erpornis zantholeuca. The sequence continues at coordinate 30,296 of VZTN01030194.1, read as the reverse complement.
TGAACCACCAATGTTGAGGAAAACAGGCTGTTAAAAGAGATGAGGGTATTGCTATTATTAGTATTTAAGAGAGTTTTAATCAAGAGTTGGGCAATATGAAGTCCCCCAGACACACACCACTGGGTAAACAAGTCAGTATGAATAGGCACTGTTCCTTTCCCTTAGCAGGGAAAGTAACAGCATGAGAATACTTTCTTTATTTTTATCTCTTGGGTCTTCTAACATATCTCAACTTTTTCAGTTGCATCTTCAGTGACTGGTTAAGAAAAGCTGCAGTGTTACAATATTTAGTCTTAGCATGTACTGAAAGTGAGCTGCTAACTGGAGCAGTTCAAACTAGTCTTTTACATGCATTTACACACACATCTAAAAATTCAATGTATATTTATTTTTTAAGACCACTCCAAATATACTCTTTGCTTTTAAAAATGGAAGAAACAGCCAGTTTGTTGCCAGTCTCATCTTTAATATTTGGGGACACAATCCACTAGAGGTGAAGTACTGTATTAGGCAATCCCTGTCTGCACTGAGAAAAAACAAGACTTGGAAAGAAAACATTTTAAAAACAATCCCAATGTCCTTCTCAACCCTGGTGTATCATTTCATTTGTAAAATGAAAATCTTTATGTGCCTTCTCTCATGTAATTGCAGATGTTTTATGTACTACAGCATAGATACTATGTTTACATATAGTTTTGTAAAGCATATATACTATGGTCAAAAAATATGAAAAATATAGTGGATCAAACTCCAAGTATTGCTCTGTCAATAATTACACATTCAGAACGCATCAAAATAAAGTTATCTGACAGAAGTTCATGATCTATTGTAATAAAGTGAAAAAAACAATTAAAAAAGAAAGAATCCCCCTCCTGACTTGCCTTATGCATTGTGCTTTACCAACATGGGGAAAACTGTCAGGTCTCAGCTGGTGGAAAAGCACTTCTCAGAGCTCCTTCAGAACCCAAGATTCTGTCATATGATGAATACTTCACTGTCACCAAGTAAGTAACACCTGTGCAGATCAGTGGCTATTTACATTAGGTTCAGATTTTACAGTGATTTGTACAGTTGAAACTTTGCCCCAAGAGAAGTTATTTCACTTCACTAAACTCCTGTGGTCAGCATCACACTGTTAATCCAATCAAATTTGAAAACTGCAATACCAATGCAAGAATTATTACAGAACAGGTTCATTTTTTTGCCAGCTGATCAACCAGTGTGTTGCTTGACTTCACAAGTATATAATTCAAACACAACAACTCACATATATTTCTTTAAAAGCACAGAAAGGCTTGCTTCATGGCTTGGTTTTGTATTTTCAAGTACATCAAAATTAAGGAGGAGTTTGCATTAATTTGCAACATGAGTACGAGGAGGAGAGCCAAGGAGAGATTCATGGATCACATTCCTCTTCTGCAGCTGGAGCCAGGTTTCTGCTGGGCCTGAGGGAGCAGCATCTTCCCGTGGTTTGCTGAGCAGATCAATGCAGTGCAGTGGCTCCCCTGCTCTTGCTCCATTCCTGCTCCACCAGAAGAGGAAGATAATTAAAATCCACACAGACACCCACGTTTGGAATCTCTGTGCCACCTTTCCCCCCACTCCCAAATAAATACTTAGCAGTTGCTTTGGATTTTTCGAGTAAGGAGTAAGTAAACCTTTTTGCTAACAGTCAAGAAGAAATTTTACTCAGAAAATACACAAAAATCCCCCTTCTATCCTGGAAAAATGTGGACTCTTTCCTATTTTGTATATTTTCATCTATGTCAATTTGTGATAAAGTCACTTAATTCATTTGCTCACACTACTTATTCCTCCTCTACAGTTGTGAACTTCCACAGATGCTTTATATCAAATTTCTCAGCCCAATTAATCCAGTAATCAGTAGTTTGCAAAATGTGTTTTTCCCCTGAAGAACCTTCAAGTGGTGGCTTTAGATGATAAGCTACAGAACGCAACAGCAATGTTTAAAAATCATTGACACAATGCAAAGAAATTGATAATTTAGCAAAACTATTTTATTAAAGCTTATTCTCATGATAAAATAATAGCCAACAAAATCATATTAGGCAGGTCTTCTGCAAATGTGTGTGGCTGCCACCTATTCAGATATCATTAAGTCAAGATATTCTTGTTTTCTGTGGTATTCTTTATTTTCAGCTATTTACAGTCAAGCATGAAGCAAAGATTACATCAGGAATGTAGTAATACAATTTCCCCCTCGAGATTCACTGTTTACTGTAAATAATGCCAGATAGGAATTTATGTTTTCCTTCTTATCACTAAAATACAACTATTTTGCCCTTTTTCCATTCGGTATATTTAAAAATATTGCACTACATTTAATTTACCTCTTACAATCATCAACATTAGCAATACTATGCGAGGAAAACGATATCCAGCTTTTCTCACCCACCGTGTTACACAAGTCAATTTAAAACCATGAATGTGTTTTTGAAATCAGTATTTGCATTGTTTTCACAGCTCCTTCATGTGCACCAGGGCTTAGATGAAGCACTTGGATATATTTGAAAACCTCTATAGTAGTCTGTAAGAGCAAACACTGATGGGATTGAATGCAGATCACCACCAATGGTAAGCTGCTGAGAAAATGGAGTGGGGAAGTCTTAATATGCATCTCAAGCAAGTAGAGGTTAAATAATTTTTAGACAAGAAGGGAAGCTAATTTTGTGCGATTATTTGCTGAAGCTTAATTTCAGAAGTGTGTCACATGCCTGTTTTAGCATGGATAGTGTTTTCCATACATCAACTAAGTAGCATTAACTGCCCAGAACTCACAAAAAAGTGCAAGTAGTTGCATGACTGGCAGTAACCATCTTGTTTAGAAGCACAAGTATGCTGTTCCATGGTGAAAACCACTGCTTCTTAATGTTGCCCATCACAAACTAAACCAAGAAGCAAATTTAAAGGAGAGGTACAGCATCGGTGACCTCGAAAACTAAAGGAGTTATTTTACCATCTCAAACTCCACTCCCACAAAGGCATTTTTTTTCTACTACCAGCAATACCAGTGATAATGATACAAGTACCTAGCACAGTACCTAAAATAAAGATGATATTTTATACAAGATTTCTATACACAGAAGATGAAACAAAGACATGTCTACAGGAAATAAATAAGAACAATGGCCTTAGCCAGGTGATGCTAAGATCCACAGTTTACATATAGCACAAGACCAGACAGTTCTTTTCAAAAGCAGCTGGCTGAATTTCTTCCTCATCTCTACTGGACTCACAAATTGACTCAAATAAAACATGTTATATACACTATAGGACATTTTGCTGACAAAGGTGATCCTTCTGCTCAGATTGTATCTTCTGTCTGAGAAGTTGAATGCAACTTACCACTCTGATTACTCAAAAGTGTTGAGAGAACATGTTTAATTACTTTGCATTTTGCACCTCAAGCTTTCCAAAATGATAGTCTGCAGCAAAATATTGATTTCTTTATATTACCTACACCATCATTACATGCTTTTTCACAGAATGCAATGAAACCTCCAACTCTTGTGAAGAAAACGTTCCTTTATCAGGCTATCAGATAATACAACATCACAAACATATGATTTTGTACTGGAAGGCAACAAGCCTCTTACCTTGAAAATATTCCCAATTAAATTATTATGAGATACTGGTTTATACTTCGATATTTAACAACAGTCTGAAGTTCTAAGGAGGATTTAGTTTAGTTTAGCATTACTATATTTTGTGTTAATTACAAACTACAAAAAGTTCTTGCATTTAACAAAAACATGGAAACAGTGATACGCAATGGTAACTTCAGTAAGTATTAATAACAGACAAAATGAAAGACCTTTTGTTTGCTTTCATGATATGTTTGGCAAAAAACACACAACTACCTAGAAAACATACAATAAAACTGTGATCCACACCTAAAAGCCTGGCCCCTCCGTGACTTCTGTGTCAGTCATCAGCTTAGGCATGCAACAAGCTTATAATGCTTTCATCGTACAACGGAAACTGAACGTTTTGAAAATCCTGCCTGTTTCCCATTGAAAAGACTAGCTAAAAAAAAAATAACATGGGGAGGGGAAGTGGGGGCAAATAACACATTAAGGAAACCACACACATGGATGTGAAATGGTAAGGTTACATAATTAGAAAAAATAAAAATAAGTTATTAAAAATAAATTTCCAATATAAACCCCAAAATGTAGTTTCAACCAGCCAGTTTAACAAAATGATGGTGCTGTAGCTGGAGAAGAACCACTATTAGCAATTAACTGTGGAGAAGCAGGACACGCACATTATACCAGTGTTTTAATTTAATTTGTGTGTGTTTGGAGTTAAGTGCAAAGTATTCTTTTAGTCCATTCCTTCAAAGACTAAATATGTAAATATCAGTCTACTGATTGAGGTGGATCAACTGGTTCTTCTGATATGATGTTCAATGTTGGAGCCTCTGTCAGACTACCATCTTCAACATCCACTTCTTCTGCTATACTGGATTCCTCGAAATCTTTAGTCAGTTTTTTGGATTGCCTCTCAAAGAACATATTCTCCAGGGACTCTATATCCTCAATGCCTGCCCTGTAGTGGATCATCAGCAGCGTGAGGGCTTGCAGTCTCTCACCCGACTTAGCCAGTGCAGCAGAAATCAGAGCTTTTTTCCTCGCGTCGGTCGTCTCTTTTTCTTCTTTAACGAGCGAATTATTATTTTCCAGCTCTTGGTCTATTTCATTCTGCAGTTTATCCAACATAAACTCTAACTTCTGAAAACGCTCCTCTGTGGGTAAACTCCTGTAGAGATCACGCCCGATTTCTTTAACAGCAATGAAGACACTGTCATCGAGGCCGCCCTCCTTGCGGACCAGCTTGATGCCGGTGCCCGCCGCCCGCTTGGAGGGGCTGCTGGGCCCGCTGAGCTCGGTGTCGCTGCTCTCGTTGTCAGACGTGTTCGGGGTGTGCTTTGGCGAAGGCTCGGCCACGTCGGGGCCCTGCTCGGCCAGGCGGGCTTTGGGCACCTGCCGGAGGTTCAGCAAGCGCGTGCTCGTGTTGATGATATGCCTGGTCAGACCTGTGGTTCTGTTCACAGACTTGGCCTCGGCATCGACCCGAGAGGCTGCAGCTGGGGGAGTCTCCTGTCCCTCCGCTCTGTTAGTGCCCACAGTTCGATCGAGCCGTTTTTCAGCTCCTACACAGAAAGGTGTCTCAGTCAAACATTTCTCTTGACATTTTTTATGGCAAACGTAAGCGCAGAGCATGCACTGCGAAGCTGCTTTAGTCCATACTTTCTTTTTGCAGTAATCACACCAAGTTGGATTCTGAAACTGAGTATCTTGAAAGTTATGCTTGTTCTCTGTAAGAACTTGTCCTGAGAAAGGATCCTCTTTCTGAAGGGCACGAGCTTCTTCTTCAAAGTGACACTCCCTATCTTTCTCCAGATGTATGCTTGAATCATCTATTTCACCTTCTTTTAAATATTTGAATTGTAAAGTTATATCACCATAGCAAAATTTTTCATTGAAACCTTTATGGGTGGTCAAACTCCGCAATGCTGTTCTGGTGACTGCTGCCTTAGGTGTAGGAGCATCCAGTTTAAATGTTTTAACTAGTTCCATCGAGGTTGTAGCTAGACAATCTAAAGCAATTTCTTCAAGTTTTATGCTTGCATATCCTAAGCAGATAAAACCACCTGCTTTGAAAGGGTCTCTGCACCACAGTGCAACATTAAGGTACTTATGGTATCTTTCTACTTCAAATAGACAGGAGGATGTTCTCGCCATTGGCCATCGGCCCTGACGGATTTTATAAGGGATTTCTGGTGATTCCCAGGTTCGGTGATCGTCGCTATCTTTGCAACTACGTGCATTTTCTGTAAGTCCATCTTTTAATGTATCTTGCTTTGGTGCTGTTACTACTTTTGATACTGCTGGCTCTTCTACCTGATCGCTGATTTTAATTACCTTCTCTGCAGGTTTTTCTCCGTTATTTGCAGGTGGAGGTGGCCTTTCTGGTTTATCAGAACACACACTTCCAGTTTCTAACACATTTTGGTTATCACTAGTAGACAAAATAGGCTTAATTTGTGGCCTAGGTGGCACAGGAGGCTTAGTACTGGATCCTTGTGACTGTTTACCCAATGGCTGTGATGCCTCTGAAACCTCAACAGTTTTTGGTGCTGCCACTTTGGCCCCATCTTTTTGTTGCGTTTTTGATGTTGTCTGATAACTTCCTAAATGCAGTTTCCGATTCAGGATGGGTGATATAGTTCCAAGAGGTTTAGCAGCAGCAAGAATTACTACCGACCGTTTGGGACTCGGAGTTGTTGGCAGATCTTCTTTTTGCTCAGGTGAATCACAAGCCAAGTCTTCAAATTCTGAATCAAAATCCCTGCTATCAGCATCAGCTGATAAACTATTCTGGTCATCTTCTGCCTGTGCTAAGAAAGCAGTGTCCTCCAATTGTCCAAATCCATCCTGCAGTGCTGACCCATGCTGATTATATCCAACAGGCCTTTCATAAAAGACTAGAACTCTGTCTCCAGCTTGTCTAATAAGCTTCAATACTTGGACAGTTGATGTGATTTTAACACCTATAAAAAAAAAAGACAAACATTATTAAGTTTTAATTATGATAACAACATAAATGACCAAAAATAGTCAACAAACACATAGTTGCTCAGTAACAAAGGAAGTTAATTATTACAGAAGAGCTTAACTGAAATGTAACAGATGGATTTTCTCGGTTTTATTCATACAAATATGGAACTGGAAAGAATAATTACATAAATACTCCAGTTTGCTGCTCAGTAATAATACTGTAATCTTACAGGGTAATGTTGATTTGGTGTGGAAAGAGTTTTAACCTTGCTCTTAGTGTAAGTTTGGACTTACCAGAGTAGACATTTAACAAAGGACTCAAAAAAGATGGGTATCTTTAAAGATAGTTATAATTAAAACAGAAGCAGGTTAAAAAAGAAAATAGTTCCAATATGTTAACAAAATATGGCCATGATGCTACATTATCAGTGTGGCTGGAGTGAGCTGAACCATCTTCCTCACCAGAACTTTCACTGTTGTTTGACATATCTCCAAATTACATGCAAGCTAAAACATCTTAATGACCACACAGTCCAAATACAGTCATGAAGGCAGTCACAAAAAATTGACTTTTCCTTTGTTCTAAAGCAACCATCAATTATCTGTTCAAAGCAACTGAAAACCCTTTTAAAATATCACTGGAATATTGTAATGGGGATTTATTTAGGCAGTACCTAAGCAAAAGAACTCTTAGTTCTTAAGCTCTGGTCAGTAAAATCCCAGTAAAAGGTTAAACTTCCTGCTAGCCCAGTCACATTAATGTTTTGGCTGGGGTTTTCATTGCTTTGTTTTGTTGTTTGTTTGTTCTGTTTTTAATGTTGTTGCCAAATGTTTATTCAAGCTTCTTTTGGCTTTTACCTAGGAAGGAGCAAATAAATTTGTGAGAAAATGATCAAGCAAACAAAGACCATAAGTGACCATAAATACATAAATGCTAGCTTTGGAGTGCCAAGCACAACTGTAATTATTAAGAAAGGAAGATTAGCTGTACTGCACACATGACGAGATGACCCTTATTGTGAAAGCTGCCATATCACTCACTGCCAATTGCCAGCAGTCTGTCTCCTCTCTGTAGGTCAGCAGCTGCAGCAGGTGAGTTTGGAGTGACAGTTTCGATGACAACGTGCCCTGCATCCTCCTCCTTGGACTGCACGAGGCGCAGCGTGAGCCCAACACTTTGCAGATTCCCTTTCACAAGTTCTGCCTGCAGAGAAAAATGTCAAAAGTATCTCAGTAAAGCTGACTGCAAGGATTCATGGCTACTAACAATCATTTAAATAAAGTGATATTTTTAAAATAAAATTTAAATAAAATTATACCACTTATATTATTAAAAAAACACAACAGGACATCCATTTAACACTATCACCTAATTGATTAACTGTCTACCAGCTAAGTTTGCAGCTTTGGAGATATTCACAAAAGCCCCACTCCTAAATAAAATATTATGACTAAACACAACCTTATTATCCATTTTATTAGGTGCACTGTGCCATCAGTTTGGGTATCACTTAGAATGTACCCCATTTGTGTTATGAAACCTAACACTATGAGCAGCTCTCCAGTAGCCTGTGCAAAAGGGTGTTTGGAGTGACAAAACTCTTATGTAACAATAGCCTAAAAAGTTTCTTCAAAGACTCAAACCCCTTCCTCATAAATATCTTGCAAAATAAATAGAATTTATATTTTAACTCAAATAACCTCAAATACCTTTTTCCAAGAATAAAAAAACAAAAAAAAACCCCAAAAAACAAGCAACTGAAGTGTCCCTGTTGTTGACTTTCAGATGACAGACCTAGGTAGTGATCAATTGCTTACAGACCTCTGAGATCTTTGGAAACTTTTTTCCTAATAAAAGCAGTCCTTAATGCATTTAACAACATCCTTTTTTCCCTAAAGCACATTCCTTTTAGACTATTTCAAATGACTGTCAACCATTATTCCATCAACATATATTCTTTTTGAAAGGGGAACTCTTTCAAATAGAAGGGGAAGTTTCAGCTTCAAGGATATAAATTTAATTTGCTTTTTTTGATTCCCAAGAACAGAGAGGCTGACAGTGTAGAAACCTCCACCGGAAATTTTATATTTGGATTCAATTTACTGAGTTCAGGTAGACAACCTTCTCCTCCATCCTTCTGCATTTACTTTGTTGCTATTCATTTGTGGATGTTTGAACTGTCTGGAGCTGAGCCTCCTCTTTGGAGGATGTGTTCGTTTACTCAGTTTGTGCAATGGCTTTCCAGAAATGAAGAGGATTACTTAGCTCAGTCCATGGCCATCACTCCTTTCCTATAATCTTAACAGCACCACATCTTGTTTTTTTGTTAATTGTAATTCAGTTCTTAATAGAATAGGAATGCTGTGCTGCTTGGCAGTTTGCTTAAGAACAGCACTGAGTTTGAAGAAGCAGACTTGCATTAACTTTCTAAGCTTTGTCACTATTTTCTGCATTTCCTACAGGCACCTACTCTTTTTTCTCAAACTCCTATTGTGAATACCCACTAATGTATGTAAGAATAACAAGACCAATATAAGCTTAATTGCAGTTCTCAGATTTAAGGTTACTTCAGAATGAAACAAGTAAATAGCTGCCTGCAGAAACAACCCTGATGGGGTTTTTGGGTTGATTTTTGTTCATTTGTTTAAATGCCATCCTTATCTACACCAAAAACACTGTTACATAATTACATTTCAAAAAAATTAAATAATAAACTCCTAAGTGTTAAGAAACAAAGAAGTATTAGAAATGTCTGTGGAAGAAGACAAACTTTTTTTGTAAAAAAAGAATTGCTCTTCTGCTTTATTCCTTTATTTATATGCAATATAGCTTTAAGCTAGCAATTCACAAATGTTGCAATGTGGTGTATGGAAACAGCATGAACAATCACTGCAATTTCAAACAACACTAATTGAATATTTTAACTGTCAAAAACACAAATGACACAAATTTGCTTTGGCAGCACACAAAGCTTCAACAAAAACAACATCCAAAGATCACGATAATATAACTGCACATTTTTATCAAACAATGAGGAAACCATTATTTCTGAGCTTTGCTCAGAGTCCAAATACTCAAATCTCAGTTTTCCTATGATGGTTCCTTTGTATGTCTCACTCCAAGTGATTAAGCTTGAAAAAATATTTCCAAATTGTTGTGTTTGAATAGAAGAGGAACTATCATAATGAAGATCAGGAAGTAAACTCACATTTAAGGAATGCTGACAAACACGAAAATTACAAAGGGCTGAAAACCAAATTATAAACCACTTTTCCCCCTAATTTTTGTTAGTGCACTGAAGTAGAAAGCTGTTTAGTGAGAGAATTCCGGGAAAGAAATGGATGCTTAGACAGAACAGTGAAGGGAAAAAACCCCAACAAAAACCTCAAGATGGTTTTCCTTTTAACATGTTATTCTGGCCATTTAATTATTATCCTTTAGGGAGTCATCTGTTTTGATGGTATATAGTTTCTTCTGAAATCTTACATTAGTTCTGTATCTCAACGCCCAGAACTGGAGCTCCTTAGCTGTTTGAGAGTTATGGCCCCTCCAGGATGGACATCCTGTCAGTGTTCCATGGCAGCAGGAGAGTCGTTGCTGTGAGTTTATTCACAACACGAGGTAACTCCGCTCAGTCTCCGAGCAGAGCAGAGAAACACCCAAGGAAGGTAACCATCATATCACTGTCACAGGAGATACCTCAGGCAAACCTAGGCCTTTCTTTTATGGTTTGATATTTTCTGATCCATTCAAAGAGTGGCCCAAAGCGGTAAGATTGCTTCAGAAAGCCACAAGTCTTGTCTGAAACAGAGTACACCAAACAGAGGAAAAGAAGAGCTGGTGTTGCAATATCTAGTGTTTTAAGATAGGCAGCAATGACCTCTAAACACTGTTGGTACTTGCAATCATGGCAAAGTGCATGATGAGCAGATATTATGAAGAAAGGGCATAATCAGACAGTAAAAAGAAAAAAAAAAGTTACCAAAAGCTCTTTTTTTCAGAATTTGGCTGCACAGACTCTCATCCTCTTGAGCTCCCTTTGAATCCAAAGGCCTTCTTTGAGCAGAACTACACAGTGGATGACTTAACAGTGAAAATATTCTGCAGTGCAAAGTCTAAAAACCCCTGAGGTGATCCCCAGCATTTCACCCTTCCCTCCTCCCCCAGGGAAAGACCACATGAAAGAAATGAGGGACAGCTGGGACCCAAGATACGTAGGTATCTCTGAACATTTGGCTCCCATGCAGGGACACAGCCTGCAGATTACAACACGTATGACTCACTGATGGCAAGGAGACTTCCAATATTCCAGCAGTATCTGATGGAAAGCTGTTTTGGAAGGAGAGTGCCTTTGAACATAACAAGCAAAGTTCATCTCAACTTTTTATTAACTTTGGCACAGTCACAAGCCTTCTCATGAAGTAAACTGGTTTTATTTATAAACCCAAATCCGATGAATAGTTTCCTTCATTATTCTTTCTGGCAACTGCAAGTAACACCACACTATCCCAGGCTAAGATGAACGCAGGTGAAGAGCTCTCAAACACCCTCCACCCCAAAAAGTACACTCACAAACCCAAACATCTTTGTATACCCAGAACAGCCAATTTATGCCTTCCTGTCTCCCCCTCAAATTAAGACTTGATAATAAATGTGAAGAGCCAAAGACCTATTGGAACACCAAACATGAGGAGGATGAAAATCAGCTAAATGATACAGAGGTTAGAAGAAAATTGCCGACAAGGAAAGGACATTTATTATCAAGAAACCTTGCTGCAAGGGAGAAAAACTAACAGCTGCCCCCAGGAGAAAGGGAAATTTTAACCAATTAGCTGTATCATATTAAAGTGAGTTTATTTTAGTTTGATCTAATTAATAGCTTTGTTTTAGTAGTTCCTGCAAACCTTAGTAGTTATTTAAATAAGGAGCAAGACAAAGTAGATATTAGCTTGTCAGTGACAGGCATACATTCAGTGTATTCTATACTGAAAGAGTTAAAACTGTATCACAGAACTTACAAAATGTACCTTTTTTAAAAAAAAGGCAAGCAACCCCCAGACTATTTATTAAATACTTGTTGAGATTAAGATGCAACAAAACAAGGATGACTATCTCAGAGGGAACAAAAAAAAGAAAAAAAAAGAAGCAATTTCCTTAGTGTTTTATTATTAAAAAAAATCCAAAACCCAACAATAAAACAAGAGGATGTAAGTTGTCCCTTAACTTTAAAATTAATAGAACATTTTGATGTGGAGCTGTGAATGCTTGACTTTTAGAGGACAGAGTCTGTAAGCATTGATTTCACAGCCCAGGCTTTAGTTCGTTTATATGCACCAGTGTATGAGCCACTGCAGAGCACAACCCCACTGCCACTTTCAGTTCAATACTGGATGTATGCTTTGGAAACACAAAGCAGGAGAAAATTATCTTGTGTCTCATAGCCTTTCCTCGCCTCAGCCTTCTTGTTCTGAAAGCCTAGCAGTTGAATGTCAGTGAAAATCAATTTTCCCAAACCTTTTAAAACATACCAATACTGAGCTTCACAACTCCACAGTGATTAATCAGAAGTTTATAGCTTGCTAGTATCATTTAAATGGCCAAATATTTATATGAGTGTCAAAACATGATGCAGTTTTAATCTTCAAATGCTTCACTAAATTATCAGTCTGAAAAAATTTATGAATACAACAGGATGATAAATAATCATCATCCCTTTAATAGGCAACAGACAAATATGATGCCATCTCATTTACTATTTATTACAAAACTGTATATATTAAGTTAGATTATTATTTAATTCTGAGGTAAGAATGTCATCAGTAATACTGTAGGCTCAGAAGCAGAATGTGAGCTAACATTATTAAGCACTTCCATTCAGAATTTCTAAGACAAGACATAACAAATACTGTCCATTAACAAATACGGAGATTACAACATCTAGGAAAGTACGTACGACAATCTCTTACCAGCAGTGCAACATCATTCAGTTAAACCTGAAAAACTATTACATGTATACAAAAATAGAAAATCATAAAATTAAGCCATAGCAGGATAATTAGAACATAACACTTATTCCTGTTTATTTTCAGGAACTAAAAGGGAAATTGGTTTTTTTTTGAAAGCTTAATTTTACTCTGTAACTAATATTCTGTATTTGCTTAACTATTTGTAAGCATTAACATAACAAATCTTTGCTAGAATTTAGTAAGCATGTCATATTCTTTTGAATAAATGCTAAGAAAAGCGTGATCTCCCAAGCAAAAATACGGAATCTTATTTTACTGACTTTACATCAACTAGAAAAATACTGTTTTTCCAAATCCTTGTTATTCCCTATCAGGGTATGTAACGCACTGTATATGGCAGAAACTGAACCCATGTTAGTGCTGTACTACAGATAAAAATATTTCTTTAGTCAAACCCACGGAGTTGCCAAAGGGGATCTTAGGGGATCTTGCAAGGTATGGTCTAATGTGTTTTGAGGAGAAAGAAGTGAAAATGTCTGTGAATATGTCTGTAAAGTATTACACTCTCCCAGACAACCCCGCTCGCCGAGAGGAGAGGAAGGAATATTTCATGTCAAAAACGCCCAAAACATTAAAGTCCAAAACTGGGAAGCAGTTTCTTCTCTTCTGAAGACTCAGTTATTTTTATTATTGAAAAAAGGCTTTTGGCAAACATCTTTAAAACATGGACTTTAGTATTATTGCTTTTTTCAACCCCATTACTGAATGCAGTTATTATATATGACCTGCACAGCAAAGTGACTGCGAGATTATTTACAGGGGAGAGGGGGCAGTGAAAGGAAATGGGTATTGCCACACTCACAATTTGCTCCTTAGAAACACTGGACATAAAGAAAAAAAAAAATTTCTTTTAATGCTCTGGGAGGATTTCAATCTATGGTTTAGAAAAGGAGTAGATCTTTTTCTTCTCCTTATGACACAGTCCTGAAGCCCAAAAACAGAGTGACAGTGTAGCACAAGTCATTTCCAACCTCTTCTCCAGCCCTCCTGTCCATGGGGCATGACAATCCCTAACATCTTCTGATGTAAACCTTGAGTAAGGAACCCATGATAAGTGAAACACTTTCATTTCTCAGGCATAGAGAAAACGCCCAAAAACAAAGAGGGGAAAGTTTTCCGACCGTTCAAGAGCTAACCCAGTTCTCGGGATGCTTAAATAGCTCAGTAGTCAATAAAGTATGCACTTTATCAATTATAAACTGTGGTCACTATTATGTCTTACACATGCACAGGTATAGCAATGCAGATGTATGCATGTACCTCCATCTCCAACCTGTGTACTTCATTTAGCAGGTTCAGAAATGTTGAAACACTGACAGAAGGTTTACATAAAGTAAAAAGCTGTAGGAATATTTATAGAATAACTAGATTATACAGTATGACAAACAATGAAAAGGAAGGAAATAATCTCTTCAATCAAATTAAATCTACATAGGAAATTTACCTAAGTTATTTTCCTTCCCACTAGAAAGAGGCATTAATTACAAATCACTCATTAGAAAAAGACTGATGGTAATGTAATGTAAAAGATAATACACTGACTACTTAAAACATCAGTATACATCTCAGCTAGAAGCAATATGCCATTATAAGAAACCAACATATACTCAAAAATACATTTACAATTTTGGAAATTAATTTACTGATTTGTGAAATATTTTTTCAAATCATTAATAAAAGACTGCTTGAATAAAACTCTTGCCTTTAGTTTTTTCCATAACTGAAGCTAAATCTTAAATCTAAAGTTGCTACTGTTTCACAATTTGTATCAAGACTTCTACGACAATAACTAACACACTCTCTCACCACGTGATGCTTCCTCCACACCTCCATATAGAGATATACACACCTTTAGTATCAGATTCAAGTGGAAATTTTAATGTAGTTTTCCACCATTCTCAGGTTTACACCGATTCAGTTAATTTCAACAAACATTTTGATTTGTCTCCACCATTTTTTTAATATCTTAACATATCAGGTAAGTATGTTGAATGAACATGCATTTCTTCCAGATATACCAAATGGTGGATGAAGGGTGTGTGTGAGATTTTTTCCCAAAAATAACTAAATTTATAAATACACTTAAACATATAAATACATGTTTAGAACTTTCAATGAAAAATCAAAAGGAAACTATCTACTGCTTATAAAAAAGACCTAGTTGAACACCAATCCCAGTTATTGTTTTTGCACAATTCCTTTCACAGTCATAAAAGAGCAACTGCCAAAAAGATCTTCTTATGCCTATTTTGCCTGAAAGAAGAAATTTGATGACTCTATTAAAAACTTGACATGCAAAACCAAAATAAGTTTGGAAAAGCTAAAAACTGTAAAATGCATTTTCACCATACAGATATCATTGATAAAAATAAAATTTCAACCACGTTTGCTTAATTTCTATTTCTGTTCTATGCCCCTTATTTGACAGTTAAACCATTCCTTACCTCTACCCAATGTTCACTGTAGTGTTTGTAGTGGGTTTCTGGACCAGGCTGATCCTTCAAATTTTAGACAGTTTTAATTAATTGGTTTTTTCTTAACCTGGTGTTCTGCTTTCCTCCACTGCAGCTCTTACTCTGTGCTGAAACCCCCTAAGTCAGGAGGTTTTTTCTGTACTCACAGCTGTCTTGAGCAGACATTCACTTACTTAATCCCCTAAAAAAAGTCAACTTTTCACACTGCTCACCTTTCTCTCCAAAACCTCTGAACAACACATTGTGTCCTGAAAACAATTTTCATCAGTAAAACAAAGGAATCAGCCAACACTCAAAATCATCTTGAGACTAATATTCACACCATTTTTTTAGTACAAATATTTGCAGTATCAGAAAATAAGTTCTTCAGCTTGCTTCCTTTAATTGAGCATTCCCCATTTTGCAATTTCTGCATTTTTGACATTTATTTGCATTCCATACCCTATCAGCTGGAGCAGCTTTATAGGACTGGCTACACCTTGGTATCTTTTTGAGTGCCACTGAATGAATACTAAAGTTCCCTTATAAAGGAATTCTATAAAATTACCCACGTCTAACACAATAGATTGACTTGTGTTCATTCACCATCCCAAGGATCTCTGCAAGATTTGTGTGACTGCCATTGACTTCTCAAAGGGTGTTCTGAGAACTGAGAGCAGAGGAATGATGCAGTCATTTTGAAAGGCACAGTTTAAGTTAAAATCTTAGAAATTAAAGCATTCAAAAAGAAGTTAAGAAGGAAATACTGGACTCCTAATAGCACTAGACCTTTTAAAGACCATTTTTAACTTGTAAAACCTCAGTTCCAGAAAAAGATCTTTTTTTTTTTTTCTTTAAAATTGTGGTTACTGTTCTCCCACTCAGCAGATGATGCACATGACTTCCACACCACTTTCCCATTGCTTCTCCCCTTCACTAAGAGCAATAAAACCCAAAAGCAAGCAACCAACAACCCCCCCCAAGCACACACATGAAACACCTTTGGCTTCAAAAGCTTTTTTTACGTTTACTGGCATCTGGAAATGGGCAGTAAGCAATTGATTCTTATGTTCTCCAGTGACCAAAACACTGAAATGTGTATGCTGACTTTAAGCCTGTTGGTCTGTGTTCCGGTGTCAAATTAGTCAGCACAAGATGAATTAGCCCACTCTGAGTTTGATGTTGAGACAGGACTAAATCTTAGTAGAGACAGGTTTGCACTGCTCAGTTATTTCAGATATATTAATATTAAAGTGCAGTACTTGAGTTGCTTTCAGAGTGTCTAATATTTTTACTACTCTGGACCATTTTTAATCTCTCCTTGTCCATTTAAAGGATATTTAAGCATAACACAGGATTTTCTCCAAGCTATACTGGTAGCAGTTTTTAAGAGACAGAATTTCCCATTAATGGGTACATCACATTTTGGCCTCCACAATTAATTAAAATTCAAGAAAAGGTTAAATTAATTAAAAATTAATTAGCAAAATTACTTTCTCTTTAAAACCCAAACAGCATTATTGATGAAAAAGCCTGGACAGCAAATGTGACACAGAAAGACACATGAGGCTTGATGGACTCTCTACCTCTGCTTTCCTACAAAGGTCTGGAATAGCCACCAGCTGTTTTGTGGAACATTAGGAACAACAGATTTTTGATGACAATAAAACAGAGAAAAAAGGGGAGTGGGATGTTCTACCTTTTGCTGTTAATCTTTGCAGTCTTGTGAACTGTGGTCTGTGCATGGGGAGACACAGTGATCTCAGACAAATTCTGCAATTTTCCTGTTTGGTTTGTTTTATTTTTAGGAAGAAGTGTATTTATGGATAAAGGTCTTGATATTTTCTAACTAGTCATCTTAAACAGCAAACCATTTTGTGCTGCACACGGTAACTTATAAAACCCAAAAAATACAAGTTACAAAATATGACGGTAATTTCATTCTGAAATGAGTTACATACTGGACAAAGATTGTATTTAAAATAGTAATTAATTAAGGCCACAATACTGCAAATGTTATGCACATGTCTAGCTTCACCATCATGAGCTATTTGTCTGAAAATAAATGTGACAATTCATCATAGGAAAATTAAACATCTGCATGTCTGCCTGATGAGCATTGAAAACATTTGACTTCAGCAAAATCCACAACAGGCTTGTTACAGAACAAAATGAGGAGCTGTATCTTATTTTGCCCAGCACCTCTGACACATTGCAGGTACTCTTAGGCTAAGCTACCACTAAAAAATTGCAGCACGGTGAAGCAGGTTACATGACATGCAAAAAGCAAAGTGTTTAGCAATTATCATGAATTGCTGGGGCATTCTTACAGCGATTACAGGACTTGAATGCAGGAGTTAAAAGACAAACAAGGCAGCAGAAAACCTGCATTTAACTTTGAAGTGTCAAAAGCAGGTAAAATACAGGCCTTCAATTTTAGGTGGAGCTCTTCTTTGCAGAGCAATTTAGCACAAACATCAACGTAGCTCTTCTTTAAGTGCTCTTACTCACTGACATCCTTTTAGTCTCTATAAAACCCAACTTTGATAATTTCCTTTGGCCCTGAAGAAATGGAAAAGATAGATTTGTTTTTTTCCTAATGTTGTATCACCATATAGTCTTTGATAGGAAAAAGGCTTCTTCCAATATTGGTTATGCATTACTTGGTCATCACACAAACATTTTGTGGAAAACTCAGATAGTCTAATAAGAAATACTGAAATAAGGCTACTAAGTTAATTAATAATACCATATGTGACATCAAACCAATAAAAACTTTACTTTATTATGAATCACTGCATTGCAAATCACAGATAAGGGAGATTAATGAGAAGCTGGGAGTTTAGGCACTGTGAATATGTGCACATGAGAGAGGTCAACCCAGGGTTTTGCTCATCTCTGAGATGGAAGCAAAAAACCCAAAAACATTCAAGTGTATGCATTAAAAGTAAACCCTCTAAAACAGTTAATTACTTATATGTATCTCGGAAGTATCTAATCAACAGTGATAAAACAGCTACTATTAATCTTCCTGCAATAAACTCAAAATATTGGACTAGCAGGTAAGGTTCTTTATAATGGAAATAACAAACATAGTAAAGTACTTTCTCCACACAGAGAAACTGCTTGGAAAGTTTGACTATCAGACCCAGCAGCATTAACTACCTGAATACTGACATGGACGTTGCCATCAAAACTAAAAATAAAAGAAATTATTATCCACTGCAATTACAATAATATGCACCACAGATGCTATTCTCCATGAAGTCAGATCTACAATATAATTTATATGCACTAGTATCTCTTAGATTTCAATAATGGGCTTAAAAGTCACATTTTAAAGGGCTTAGAAGTTACTTTTCTGACAGAAAAGCTGCATGCTCACAAACAAAGCATTACTACTGCAGGTAATACAAATCACACTTCTATCAATAGCACAGCCAAAGCAATAGGGACTCCACATGCACCTAGAACCTACATAATCATACAATTTGAAATATCAGAGAAGTTAAGAGAACAGTTTGTTATTTCTGCACTGCATAAACACACTATTTTCTTGGCAACTGGTACATTTCTCATCAACATTAATGGCTAGATGGCTATTAAAGCAAAGCACAAGCCTGAATAATATCCTGTGTGACCCACTGAGTGTCCAGACTCCCACATTCCCACTGAACTAGTTAAACCCAAAGGAACTAAAGCAGATGTAATAAAATGATTCGTGATCTTAACAGCTCTTTAGAGATTAAACAGAAGACCCATCTGTATCAAAATGAAGTTCCTGTTGCATACAAGCCCCAGCCCCACCCTTTGCCCAGTAAAACCAGACCAACACTTTTCTTCTGAAATTCAACATTACCATGGCCAGAAGAAATGAGGATTTATATTTAAATTATTGCAATAATTGCTGCAAGAAGGCCAAGGTTTTGTATATAATAATTTTTCTGTACCTAGAAAGGCAGCCAAACCACACTGAGTTGTTTTCAATTAAATTCTGGACAAAACACTGCCGTATAAACACACAACTATATAACCAGTAAAGATTTCCACGACCATACATCTATTTCTGGTTATTTTGTTGAACACATCACATCAAATCAATTTATTTACGGTTATAGGGCACAAGTCGCTGGCAGGCAGTGAAACAGCAGCTCAATGCCACATCTAATTAGTAGCACCAAGACAACAGCACACCTAGAAACCAGATTTTCATTCTGTTACCAACCATCACTTATAAAAATTGCCACAACTATTAAATTGAAAAATATCTTTACATCAACTCAGTCAAATACTGACAATTCACTTTGCAAAAGAAATCAATACCCAGCTCTATCTCCTCTGCACTTGAAAAATAATCCAGATTATTTTTTATATACATAAAGATTAATTCCCAACATATCCAAAGAATGATTTAGAAACAGAGCAGTACGTGTAAATTGGAATCCACATACCAAGCAGCTTTGCAACCGAGCTTCTAAAAACGCTTCATGAGAATCCAAGCATCTGAACTTTTCATAGAAGGGATCTTTGTGTGTGGTTTTCTCTCCACGCAACCAACGTGACCATGACTGCCTAATAAAAAGTAGGATTTCCCTTCCCTATATTCAGCTATCTGAATGACAAGAAAACAATTTGTGGAACTATGTCTTCTCCAGAAACCAACTTTAGACCCCAAACCACTAACACTAAAGCATGTAAAAGAGCTAAAAAGAAATATTCTTCCAGAAACAGCTTATTAGGAGTAAAACAAAACAAAAAAAAAGATTACAAGAGGAGCAGAACACTACCCATAGTGGAGGCAAAAGTTCATTCCCTTTGACCTTTTGTTGCTAGTATCTTCTGGCTCAGGGAAGTAATATATACCATTTCCTCATCTCCCTTTTGTTAAGGTAAGTGAAAGAATGAATAGGAAATTATGTCAAGCTTAAAAACTTCTTTTACTTCAGCACTCAGTATAACTTCATACACTCTGGTTTTATGCTCTATTAGTTTTAAATTAGCAACAGATTTTATTGATAGTTGGTGAAACATATATGAAAAATACCCATGAGATTTCATAAAGCAACATCTTTCTATTTCCCTTTCCCCTTCCCTCTCCTCTGTCACCAGAAACACAGCTTGCTTGGGACTGCGACCAATTACCTCTCCAAAAAAATTTAGAACTCACTCATTTAATTGAAAATTAAACAAAGATTAGTCAATGCCATGCAATCCCTGAGAAACAAATCTAACTTTTTTTAAAGTCATACTGAAGAAGGTATGAATAATTCATCTTACTTAATAATTTAATGACTTTTATTAAAAAGAAAAAAAAAGTGTCCAATAAGTTGATGAAAACTTGTGAAATAATTTGAATACTTGGTTCAGACCATGGTACTATACTTTTTTGATCATCACCAAAAGGGCATTGGTGAAACAGCCCAAAAAAGGCATCATTCATAAATGGCACGTTCACTACTAAGTATTCAAAAGTCTGAGGTTTCTCTTTTAGAGTGATACTTTTAAAAAGATTTCATTTGAAAACCTACAGGCTTAAGACATTAGGAATCAATAGAAAAAACAAAAGTGCAGTGTGATGAATAATGAAATGCCTTACAGTAAAAAGTACAGTAAACCGAACGAAATTTTGAATAGCAAAGCTTCAGGATACAAAATTACAAATGTAATAATGAGCTTGCTCCCAATGTTATACCAATGCCACTTTCCTCCCACTGGAGTTCAACATTTTTTATAACCTCTGCAATACACTAAAAAAACCTACTAGAAAAATCACATTCGGTCAGAGTTTACGGGGAACAAAATAAAGGGGCAAAACGACTGCATATAGAGAGATGGGAAGGGAAAGGAGACTGGAGATGGAAAAATGAAAGTCAGATCTGGACTTGAAAACTGCAGTTTGTAAATCCATGGCTGCACTACGATGGCAAAACACTTCTAGTTTTCCCATTCCCATGACCTCTGATTAATAAAACTTGATTAATTTAAATCAACAACCAAGAAACCAATGGATTAAACTCAGCTCTTCAATTATTTGTGCATAATGTTACATTCCAGTAGAGACATCCATGCATATATTACAAAATATTGAGAAAAAAATTGCCTTTTTCACATGAAAATGGAAAAAAAATAAAAGACAACTTTGGAGCTAAGAAAGCAAAACTATCAATGCTTTATTTTTTTACTAAGGAGTCTGTTAGCCTGCAATTCCAAAAGTAAATCATGATGAATAAACATGTGCGTTCATCATGCACAGCCTGCCCTTCTCCATGAACTCCTGAAATCCACAAAACCAGATTTTGACTGATACACTTTCAAATATATATCTATTTGATCAGGAGCATTGCAAAGCAATTAAACCTCAGGTAAATCTACACTATTAAGCCAGACAAACACCAAAATTAACTGTAATTTACATGTTTTCAGCAGAAGCATCATTACTTTTTTCCATTTTCAAACAAGGACACATTTCTGAGTTGAAACAGCATTTTGCATAGAAAGCAGTCAGAGGTTAAAAACGGCAACAGGGATCATAATCTGAATATAATGATAACATCAACTAATAAGTTGTTAATAATTATCGAAAGAGCTCTGGTTTTATCACACAGAGAGTAAAGTGCTTGCTACCACGGCAAATATTAGCTTTTTTACAGGCCCTCCCCCAGGGCAGCTGGCAGAGCTGTGGCCGCAGGGGTAAACACAGCCCTGATAGGGACAAGTGGCAATAGTGGCAAGACACACCTGTGCCCAAAGGTGAGTGGAGAGGGACAGGGTGGTCCCACAGCAGCACCCTCGGAAGCTCCTGGCAGCAGGACCTTCCTGGCAGCCAGGCTGCCCTGCTGGGGAGGAGCCTGACAGCCAACTCACCCTACAGAAACCCAGAGCTGTTCACCTGGGCTTGCTGCAGCTCTCTGCAAAGCACCCACCAGGTTTCACAACCCAACAACTTTCTGTTTCCCTTTCCTCCTGCTCTCCTCTGCCACCAGAAACCCAGCCTGCTTGGGACCGTGGCCAATTACCTTCCCCAAAGAATTCACAACTCACACATTTAATTAAAAATTGAACAGAGAATTAGTCAACACCATACAATGCCTGAGAAATAAATACAACCTTAAAAAAGTCATACAAATAGCAAAGCTCTGAGGACACAGGGCTGAGAAGACTAATGAGGACTAGAGCCAAGCTAGGCCACCTTCTTGGTTTAAGTCTCTGCCTAGGAAAACCCATTTTTTCCAGAAGAAGTTCAAAGTCTATTTTACAAATAACTGTGCTTTCTTAAAAAAAAACCAAACCAAAACAAAACAAAATAGCATTATACAGGTACACAGACACTCAGAGGTATCAAAAAAGGACACAGTTAAATTAATACAAAGATGAGACTTTTCCAATGAGCAATGAAACACTTTGAAATAGATAACAAAGTTATGCCTCCAGATTTCAGCGACACTCACTCAGTTGACACAACTACCTCAGAGTAGTGTGGCTAAATATGATTTTCTGAAATTGTTAAATAAAAAATTGCACTACTAACAATAACCAATAAAAAATAAATCTTTACACTAGATAAGATTCCTAGCCAACATTCACATTATACAGTATTCAAGATAAATGGCAGCAACACGCAAAGAATGGAACTAAAGATATGCTGGGGAAGAGGTGAAGTGAGGGAAACTCAAAAATCTTGTCTGCATCTACGGCGCAGTCATGCACAGTTTGCATATCAGCCACAATCTCTTACAAAAGGCATTGCTTTGAAGTATTTCTGACCAACTGATTGTTACTGGCTGCCTACTCATTCAGCATTCTCAGCTGCTATTCCTTCCTTAATAAATGCTATGCAGAAATGCATGATACCTATAAGACACATTAAAAGATGATTGTACACTTCAAGTTCATTATCTATTTGCAAAATTTTCACTTTTCAGTAATGACAAATTAACCACTGCTGTCCTATTCTGGGTTTATGCTGCTGCTTCAAGAGAAATTCCACTAACAAAAAAAATTCAATCTGTTCTATTGACAGTAGAAATTTCACTTTGCATCTGTCAACATATAACACTTGAAGCTTACCTAGTGGTCTGTAGACCTGCTAGACACCAGTCATCAGGAAAGAACGTAGCAAGAAGAAAAGAATCTAGCTTTCCAAAGGAAGAATAATTTCTTTCAGAAGCTGTCCCAAATAAAATGCAAAAATAAAAAATAAGAGTGCCAAGTTTCAGTGGCAAAAAATTATTTCTGATACAGACAGAAGAGAAAAATAGAAAGGAATTTGCTTGCACCTTTCCCATTCTACCACTGCTTTACTGAAAAGGAGGCCCAGGATAAAATCTGTCAAGACACACACAGCATCTTTCCCTGCACTGTTCTTCCTGCAGCCACAGCAGTGTTCCTTGAGTCTTTTCTGTTGTAGATTTAAAACATGTACCTCAGCATTTGAGGAGTTATACACCAGGTTGAGGATTTGGCAAAATCAAAAAAGAATCTTTTGCTCCATTAAATTATTTCTGAACGTGCAGAAAAGTGTGTATTCTGTCCAGGACACATTTCCAGTGCCTTTATAAGTTACAACAAATTCAGAAATAAAACTAATCTCGTAGAAGTTCTTAGCAAGAACTAGGTTCTTAATTTTCTGTTAAATCTCATTTATTTTCATTACAATTATTAGATATGAGGGAATATTGCTTTAATGACCTGTCATGAAATCTATCCCTCCTAGCAGCTACTTTTAAAGCTCGGGAATTAATTACAACTCTTGGTTACCTCAGTCATATGCAACCAAGACTTTTGGTTCCTCATACACTTCTACACATTAGCTGGCAAGAATCTGAACGCCTCTGCTCCCAACTGCAGCCAAAAGTTTGCTCCTAGTTATTACAAACATTTTTAGAATATTTGCTATTTCAGATTCTCTTCCAACAGCTAAAACTTGAAGAACTCTAGTGGAAATCTAAACATTTATCAAGCTTGACAAAAAATTGTTTAAAAAAAATAAAAGAATTCTTTTCTCAAATATTGTTTCAAAAGGAATAAAAATCAGTCACAGACGTTCTCATGTCTTGGCTAAACACCCATTGCAGCCAAAATGAAGAAGTTTAATACTGCTTTCTCTCTCCAGCAGGTCTGTACCTCAGGTGTAATCTTGATGCAATTAATTAAGAGTTTTTAGGCTAAAACTGCCTCCTGGCTGGACTGCCTTCTACACAAAGAAAGTTCATTCCATCTGAAGCCATCCCTACAGATATATTCCTAGGCTAGTCTGGAGACTAAATCGGTCTTTTTGTGAATTATTTTTCTTTACCTAGTCAAAATCGGTTCAGACAGGTCTGCTGCCCTCCCCTCCCTGTGTAACAGTATAGTCTGCCATGCACTATTTAGCAAAAGTGAAAATACAATTAGAAGAAAAAAGACTTTTTTATCAACGAGGACTGCCTGGCTCTGCTCAGGAAAAGGGTCTGAGCCAGTTTAGCCCTGACCTGGCTGGAGCTGCGACCGTATTACTTCCCTTCTGTTCTAAATTACTGCCTCTAGTCTAGTAACCAAACAGATACCTTGTCCAGATACCAATTTAATCTTGTTTTGGATTACATATATATATTTTTATAAAGAAATGCTTGAAATTGGGCCAATGTTTCTGCTGAAGCCAGCTGCTCAATGTTTCTGATAGTACAACCACATATTTCCTGGGAGTTTCTCGAACCTGTAGATAACATACATTAATCAGGCACTTTAAAGATTCCATGCTAGCTGTAATCCAATGCTCCCTTCACATGTAGCTCACATTGTTATGTAAAGTGTTTTTATTTTACAAGCTGCTGTACAGACTATTTGTGATATATTTCCACAGATGTGTGATTTTACTACTGTGGAACCTAGAAACACATTTCTGCAATTGCTCTCTAAACATCAACTTCGTTATTTCTTGACTCTGTTATATCACTGCAGCTGTAAGTGCTGATGAACTTCAGGCAAGTCAATTCCAATTTCTCAAGGGTCATCTATTGCATTTGCAATTATCTACATTTTTTAATGCATGGTCAACTTGTTATCCATCAGACTTTTACAAACATTTAATTGAAGTAGAACAACTGATGTTTTTCATTTTATATATATATACACAACTTTATTAAGTGCATGTAGTTACATACATGCACAACTTATAAATATGCACATGGACTTTTTATGTATAATATATATGCTTTTACCTGGCTTTTATAATTAAAAAGCCCCCAAACAAAACACACAAAAAATATTTCTGCATGTCTGCCTCAGGTTTCTAAGGACTTACGTTTTTTTTCTTTCCTTCAGCCAGGAAAAACCTATAGCTTCAATTAACAGCAAATGGACATGATATTTGTTCCATCCAAAAATGGAAAGGGATGACATGAGTACAGATCTGAATCTACTGACTTTTGGTTAAAGTATCTGTGAAGACATTCATAGTTCATAAATTCTATTTATCTTACCCAAACTCTGACAGAGGCAGCCTCTTACCAGATTGCATTAAGGGAAATGCTCCATTTTCTGACAATGATTTACTCCTGATCACTTCTGATCTGCAGGTGGCCTTTGCAGAGCATCACTCTGCTCTCTCTAACCTTAATACACCAGGTGACCTTTTAGTCATTTCATTTGTGTGATGGCAATCGGCAATTCCAGGTTTGATCCCCAAGGCTTCTCCAGGGCAGTTGCTGCACTGCCCACTCACATTATTCCCTCACTGCTCTCTGCCATCATTACAGAGCTCTGGGAGCACATGCACTGCACTTGCCTCGTGAAATTTCTGCTTATACATTTTTTTTAAATTATGGCAACTGTTTTCAAGATGCTTGGTCATCATTAAGAATCACTTATCTTGCACTGATAATTATCTTAATATTCACTTTTGCTTACAAAGTGAGATTTCACTCCTGCTATTCTGCAGACACAGAATAGCCAGAGTAGCTGGTAATGCAGTGACCAGTGAAAACCACAACAACAACACAAATACACCAAACACTGTTCTCATTCAGTCTGTGTGACACCCATGTGTCACACCCTAGAAGAGATTTGTAACACTGAGACAAGCACCAAATTCCTGGTTCAGCTTGTGATTGAAGATGGAGAAAGAAAAAAAATAATTGATTTGAGATAATGTTCAGTTAAATAATTACATTCTAGGAAGGCAAGATGTGACACATGTACCAACACTGCATTACCATGAGTCCAAGAATCTGAACTGCTTAAATCATTTGACTTCAAAAAATAGTTACAATACATTAGAGTGTACTCAGAATAAGGAACTCCTCCCACAAAATTAAAGGCTTTCCTGTCACTCAGTACATTTTATGCCTGTATTTTGACACTTGAAACACAAAACTTAAAATGACTAGACATCAACTATCCGTGGTGTATGAAAATTCATTTCTATCCCATTGAAGGGTATCAGATACCTACATTAAAGAATGGTAAACTTATTAGTTAAATAATTAATATTAATAATTCTTTTGTAATTATTAAGGGTATTTTTTAAAATCTCCATTCCAAATTTCTTCCTGGTATCCAACCTGATGATGCTTTTGTTTAAGCTAATGTAATTGTTAATTTAGCCAGTGTAAACATAACAACCAGAATCAGACCTGAGCAGCTGAGATTTCTCGTATGGTCTTCTCAATAGTTATCAATGCACTCCAAAGCCTATAAACAGGTGAGATGTTTGTACTCGGAAGCAAGGACAATATCAGATTCCTAAGGGACAGAAGTTAAACATCAGCTGTTCTGTGACAACTTTAAGCACTTGCCTATCCTTTGACAATATGCAGAAACTCCAATGTAATTTTCTCTTCCTTAGCTGCAAGATGAACTTCAGATGATGAACTGCTTGTGACAGTAACACTCAGACAAGTTCCCACTGAGCATCTCACAGTGAGAAAGGAACAACTCTGGAATTCTGTCATGTGTCAAACCTGCACACATCTCACAGAGATTTTGGAAGATGACTGGTTTCAGGAGAACTTGTGAGTACCAAGTGCCAGTATCTTCCTATTTCTTAACAAATATTTTTACTCACAGCCCCAGGCCTCTTTTCCACAACTTTTTACCCACTGCCAGGCTTTCTCTCTGGAAAATGTTTCTGGTCAGTAATTACACATTCAAGCACAAACTCTCTTCATTATTTTGGGAGACATAACTGTTCACCAGTGGAAGGAAAACAGCTGTCAACATGCCCGCCTTGATGGGGCCCTGATTTGGTAGGAAAACACTGTAACATCACTAAAATCTATACAGATGAGTAAATTAGTTCCAGTCCAGTTACTACCTCCTTAGTAAGAACAGACCCTTGTCTCTCAATCTAAAAAGAAAAAACCTATGTTAGGCAAAGGTTAGCTATTATAAGATTATCAGAGAAAATATATTTTAAAAGTAAACTGGATGGCTGAAGAGGAAAATGAACTACAAACCAATAAGAATAGAATCAGCTTATTTTCCCAAAGGTGGCTGTGGATATCTGTGTTTAAATCAGTTTCTCCCCTTCCACTCTAGCCATGTGAGGCAGCCTCCAACCGAAGCTGCCAGCTCGTCTGGCCATGCAACTTTTCAATAGGATGTGACAAAAATAATTTAAAAAGTCATTCCAGAAATACTGAATTACCCAGAAACCACTTTGTGTACTCTGGACAATAAAACACTGTTATCTCTCTTACAATAAGCCATACTGTTTATACAAACGAAGTTAGCTTTCATGCATCAGCCATCTATTTATTTAGCAAGATCAGCTATCACTGTAAATCAATTTCTTTGCAAATGAGAAAGACAGCTGCTGTAAAATCTACTTAAAACTCTTTACTGCATTCAGTATTTGGACATGTTGCAGAACAGGTAACAAGAATAGGAAAAAAAAAAGAGCCACCAGCACCATATTTAGTGACACTCTGAAACAGTGCCCACTGCTACAAACATTTCTAAGGAAAAGGTATAATAATTTACTGTTTACTTAATAGTTATATATATAAATATGAACGTGCACATTAAAAAGTATGACAAGAAAAGCTTACAACTGTCACTTACACTGGGTACTATCAGGATAACACATAAAATAGTCAACTGAAAGGTAA
Organism: Erpornis zantholeuca; assembly: GCA_013400515.1. Taxonomy (NCBI): domain Eukaryota; kingdom Metazoa; phylum Chordata; class Aves; order Passeriformes; family Timaliidae; genus Erpornis; species Erpornis zantholeuca. The sequence continues at coordinate 2,144 of VZTN01030194.1, read as the reverse complement.
CTCACAGAATCTGTACTACAGGTTGGCTATTATGTACATAAAAACACAGCAAAAAAGAGTATTCTTTTCATATAAGCTCTCTAAAAAGTACTAAAAAACCCAAACTAATCCTGAGTAAGCCTGAAGTTTCATGTAACTCTTGTCCTAGAACAGGCATACCCAGAAGTCTTACTAAGGGCAATTCACCCAACACAACCAATTAAAAGGCTGGAGCCTGTTTCACAACTTTCTGATGAATCAGGAGGTCACTGCCATGTTTTCAGAGAGTTCAACATCCCACAAAATATCAGCTTGGAAGACCCCGGCTGGATAGACAGCATCGCCAATGGTATCTGCAATGGAACTTGGCTACAAAATCTAATGGAGATTTCAGCTGGAATTAAGTGGCTTCAAATCATCACCATACGAGACAAGTATCTGCTTGCAGAAGAACTCTTCCTCCTAAATCCAAGTATCATGAATTAGCCTTGTTGGCAGCTCTCAAAGTAAGAGTTGGGGATATGGAACTGCAAGAACACAGCACTGAGCACTGTTCAGCACAGATTCTTCTCACTCAAGTTATTTTATCCATTAATCTTTTCATCTTCTACTTTAAATTTAAGACTTGGCAAGTCAGATTTGTTGCAAGCAGTCAATGTCTGCAGCACTCCAGGAAAAGATCACAACGTCAAATTTGGACATAGGGAGAAAAAGTTGTAGGGAAGGGAAGCACCAGACTTGGAAGCACATGATACATTTAGTACTGTCTGCTCCCAAATACTGAGTGTGGCAAGTTCCACTTTTTGCCTGCCCCAGTGAGGATCTTCATGCCCAGGGATGCAGCACAAGACAGCTTCTGATGAGCAGGTAAGAAGCACCAGGTCAGACTGACTAGAAGGATGACACTGGGTTCTAAAGAACTATCTGAATAGACACTGAAATGAACCCCTCTGTCAGTGGAGTTTTGGTTGGAGTTTTTGATGTCTCTAAGCAATAAAGAACTACAGTGCATTTTCACAGAAGGTTGTTCATTAAATCACAGTAAAGCTTTCTGAAGCCCCAAGTCAAAAAGCTTAAATGTTTAGGATGAGACTGAAAAAATCCTGATGGCCTTCAAGTTTATTTGAAAGACAGATTACAGAATATTATGTAAGGCACAAATCTCAGAACTATTCCCCATTGTATTTACAAATATTACCAAGTTTTACAAGATCATGAATTTTCATAAAAAGTGACATTTTCAAAAAGCTTTTCTTGCTTTAATCCTCCTCCTTTCTTTTGATAGGATTAAATGCTGAAATGGCAGGCTGTTAAATAAGCACACTGAAATGCCAACTGTGAGGCATTTAACTCCATGTATTTACAAATTAACATTTCACAGTTGCTTTAAATTTTGACATTATAGTTTAGTACCTTCAGGCAACTCATTTCAGAAGGTGCTGGATTTGATTTACATTCTTTTTCATTTTAGATTCATATGTTATGGTACTGGAATACATTTAAGTTCCCCTTAATCCCTGATAGAGGAAATTTAGTTTCATGAAAAGCTGAGAATATTGCTCTTGTTTTTTTATAAATAGGTACCAACCAGCCTGGAGATCATGGCCTATATACCTCTATGTATACACATCAACAAATTCAAAGTGCAAGACTAAAAGATGGTGGGTCTTCCCCTTATATTATAGGTCTTCCCCTTGAGTTACTCCAGTGCTGACCACGATATTCAGAATGAACTGGAGAAAACATCAAGCAGTATTCATTAAAAAGCACTGGGATGCTTATCCTAATTCCTTCATTCTTTCTATTATTAGGTTACTTCAGAAGATATTTGTGTGCTCCTGAGACAAC
>VZTN01030193.1:10855-25269 GCA_013400515.1 Erpornis zantholeuca | reverse complement strand
CTATTTCTCTGTGTCAACTTAAAAAATAAAATCTGTGTACAGATCTTGGTTATTAAGTGAATCTGTCATTCTAAATTTATTTGAGATGGATTTTTTTCACTAGTCCTTTGAGAGGAGACAGTAATAATGCAGTAATTGTTTGAAGAAATATGAGTAATATATGTCATGTTGATTTAGGAAACTGTTAAAGAACACAGAAACAATTCTTTTTAGTATTTTTCACACTTGTATGTAGGGCAAGCCCTTAACTGAAAATATGATTGACAGCTGATTACCAAGGAATCTTACATATTGCTCCCATGGTGCTAAAATGACTAAGCTACAGGAGTCAGACAACTTATTGAATTAGAAAGATCATTGTAGATAGGACTTCAAATCTCTGCACAAAATTCTTTCATGCTACAAGAAACTTGTAGACTAAATCAGCTGGTTAAAATCGATTGCTCCAGTAGTCTATTAAGTGTAGACACCTATAACTATGTTCAAATATCGATATATCATTTACACATGAAGAGGAAGAGTAGATTGGCAAAATTTGCCCAAAGTACCTCTAATTTTACAAAAACCTATCATTACAGGAGCGTCTCTAGACGTCAAGATTTGTGTCTTAACATAAGAAAAATAGCGTCTTAAATTCATTTAAGAGCTCTTTCCTTACAATGTATAAAATAATACCTGTTTAGGTCAGAACACAACTTGAATACAGTGGAGAACAATGAAATTATCTGTGAAAAATGCACACAGGTTTTTCAAACGTTACAAGACCCTTGCTAAAGTATCCCTGTATAAAATCTGCTAAAAAAAAATTAAAAAATAAAAAGCAATTGACACTCTAATGCTTCCTTACTTAATCTTCATATATAATTTATTCATCATACACTGCAATTGCTAAATCATTTAAGAATAAATTTTCATTGTAAGAGGAACATCACTGTACTTAGATTATTATGTATTTCCAAGAAAATGCATTACTCTAGAAAGAAGGAAATATTTTAGCTTTCTTATATTCAATTTTTTTGAGTGATTTTGTTTTCTCTCTTGTGTCTAACCTTCATCTTTTAATCTCTCATTCAGAAAAAGCTTTTAAATTGCTACATTTAAGCATACATTTAAAGATGATGAGACTGAAAAATATGTTTTTTGAATATGGTTAATTATTTTACTAAACAGCAATTACTTTTTCAGGTTAAGGACATACAGAATTCTCAACGTTTGCTGTCCTTGGCATAAGAGTCACTCATTATACATTCCTTGAATCTCTGTGACAGTATAACTCTTCTGAAAAATAGATGGTCAGACCTGTATTAACTGTTCTCCAGGCAACATAATTTTTAAAAATGTCACATGACTAACAAATCCACCTGTTAGACTTATATTTCTTCCTGTGAGTGTGGGTGGCAATACTCTCACGTAATTTGAGTCACTAAGTTGTGTGCTTAGTTTAAACTTGACAGCTGAGTGGAATTCAGTTCCCAAAGCATTGAATCTATTGGCATTTAGAGTATTTTGTTATGCCCTGTGTTGGTTTCTACAACAGCTCCAAAGGGGTCCCTTTAGTTGTGTCTGCCAACCCAATCTTCATGTCTCATGGCCTAGAACAATTGAAACAGAGAATCCCCATTTTGAGGAAACTGAACTTTGTCTTGGCATCTTCAAAGGGGATAAATTGCTTTCTGGAGGTGTTCTCTGTTTTCATGGGATAATTAGAGTTTGGGATTACTACTTTGGAAATTATGACTAAATTTTAGGTGGCTGAAATTAGATGAAATGATTTTCTTTCTATGCCTTGCATACACCTGGGTTCATAATCAATCTCTACTCTGAGACATAATTATATATTCTATATAATTATATATTCTAATAATTCTGAAAATGGTATGAAATACGCTACACTAAAACCTTCAGTAAGGTATATAAAATATTAATATGAAGAATTGTGTATATAATACTATAATCTTTTATTTGAATGTAAGCTGGAGGTAAATTTTAGTCTTCAACTTGTAATGGCTATATTTTGTTGCCCAGTTTACAAGCTTATAAATATGGCACTTGCTCTAAATCTATGTTTCTTTGCCTCCTTTAAGTAAAATGTGAAAAATGAGAGCATGAGATTTACATTAGAAAATATAACAATTACCTGTGATAGTAATGTAACTTGTATATACATATGTTGAAAGAACTTTAGACGGAATATTTCATAAAGTAGGGAACGGGGAATAGAACAACATAAAGTTGTAATTTGTTTTTGCTTAAATTTGCAATATTTTTTCCAGTGTTTTATGGTAGCTATATTTTAACAAATTATGGTTTTGCAGTAATACAACATTGTGGTTTCTTTCTTGGTAGGTGATCGTGACCTAAAATTCAAGGTCGATACATGGCATTTCAGCTACACCTAAAAGCTGCATGACCAAGACAAAGGAATAATGGAGGTGTTGGTACCTTGCATAAGAATGTTAGAGTGTGATTTTTAGATTTCATTTATTTTACTTTAAAATGCTACAGTTTCCTGACTTTCAAAATTCTTATTTCTTGCAGAATGTTCTAATAAAATCTTTTTCTAAAGTAATGGAGAGACACAGATGAAAATTTGTGGCAATGAATTTTAAGGGATTTTGGTTTAGAGGTTTTTTTTTGGTTTGTTTGTTTTTTGTTTGGTTTTTTTTTGTTTTTTTGGTAAGAGAAAACTGAATTTTATATTTCTGTTTATTCCCAATTCTATCTTTAAAATCTTCTCAGGCAGGTAGATGCTGAGACAGCCTGCTTTTGCTGAGTACCTGCTAAACAAAAGCTTTCACAGCAGCCCAACTTCTGACAACCTTTTAAGCTTTGCTTCTCCCCTAGCATTGGTAGATCTGTCTAGTCCAGTAAAGATCATAAACTCCTCAGTCCTCAGTGAAGACAGAAGAATAAACCACATTGGCTTTTTCTACAACATGCTGTTTTGGGGATATGCTGTTCTGAAATACATTAGGATAATGTAAAATGCAAATTACTACTGATTTTCCAGCATTTTCACAAATGTCTTGTCCAATTACCCTCAAACTTTCTAAGGGAAAAAAGAAGTCATCTTCTTTCAGAATAACACACAAGAGAAATTTCTAATAGAACAGTCTGAAGTTAAAATTAGATGTAAGAGCCTAATTGAGCTTATAATGGAAGGTATTACAACCTTAGCCATGGAATGACTACCACAGCTCCATAATACCTGAAAATCATAAAGCTTTAGAGACAGACTGCCTGACGTATTATTTGGAAATGAAGGGCAAAAGTACTAGCCAAGAAAGGTCTGTGTTTATCATCATGCTGATATTGCCAGATATTGTATATCAGGAAGAAACCCTTATGCTAACTAACTAAACACTGCCCACATTTGTATTGAAAATCTAGAAAGCCAAGTACTGTGGGGACTGTGTTTACTGAAGTCAGATGAAAATTCTGGGTTTTAAATTACTGACAAAATATTACAAGAATTTACCCTTAATTCACATATTATCACAGTAATTTTTCAGCTTTTAGCTAAGGTGCCACCACTTTTCTCACCTGGGTCAGCTCCATATTAATCACACTTATGATTTGTAATACATCTGAATGTCTTGGACAAAAATTTGCCTGTGGGAGTAAATAGCTTTCCTCCTACACATTTATGCCTGAAGTTTGGCCTTAAGAGACCATTTTTATGCAGTTAATCAGGCTTGCATTAATTTCACTTAAATTTAGGCATTTAACTTAAAGTGGCTGAATTGGGATTGGCACTGTTATAGCTCATTCGGGTCTACACTGTCTGTGTGAGGAGCTGACAGGAACAGTGTCAGCACCAGTTCAGTACCAACAGTTCAGTACCTAAAACCATCTGGGATAAATGTTATTCAGTGTCCCCAGTCCTCCCTAGTCAGGTGATATATAAATAGGAACAAAGCTGTGTTGACTCCAGTCCTCAATGCAGTTTCCAAGACAGCTCCACCTTATAAAGAGAATTGCCTTTTTCTGCTGGATTAAACCAGCTTAGATTTACTATCCTACTGATGAGCTGAGTGGCACAGGTATGTGTCTGAAAGCATCTCTTTCTCTTAGTGTCTCTCAGTTACTGACTGATGGACACATTGCTTCTTTCTCTGTTTTAAATCTTTAATCATGCGCAATTTTTGTTTTGTTTTCTCTTCCGTATTTTTAAGACAGGTGAAATTGAGGACAGAAGCAGTCTGTGGAATTTTAGGAACTCGTGGAGTAGCAATCAGCGGATACATGTCCAGGTGGAGACCAGTGACAAATGGTGTTTGTCAGGGGCCAGTGGCATGGACGGTGGGATTTGAGTGCACCAGCAAACTGATGATGGCACCAAACTGTGTGGTGCAGTTAACATGCTGGAAGAAGGGGATAATATGCACAGGGACCTGGACAGGCTTGGACTATACAAACTTCATGAAGATCCACAAGACCAAGTATAAAGTCATTAACCTGAGTGGGGGCAGTCCCAAGCACAAAGACAAGTTGAGTGGAAAATGCATCAAAGCAGCACGACCAGCAGGTCAAGGGATGTGATTCTTCTCCTCTACTGCACTGTCATGAGAGGGACATGTCCTCTCAATGGACAAATGGCTTTAAACTGAAAAAGGGTAGACTTAGTTATAAGGAAGAAATTCTTTACTGTGAAGGCTGTGAGATGCTGGTAGGTTACCCAGAGATATTTTGGATGTTCCATCTTTGGAGGTGTTCAAGGCCCAGCTGGGGTCTGGGCAACCTGGTCTAATAGAAGGTTGGTCTCTCTCCATGAAAGGCAGCTGGAAATAGGTGATCCTCAAGGTCCCTTCCAACAGAAACCATTCAATTTTTCTAAGATAGGACAGAGGCTATGTGTTTTGCTCCTTAAATATCTGCACAGTGGTGACTGTGAGGTTGTCTGAAGCTGAGCATTGCTAGTGACCAAAATGAGATTGTCATTTAGCTAGTTATTCTATTTTATTGAGGCACCATACTCTTCCTAGAGTAGTACAGATTTAGTGGTCCTTGGTTTTCATTAATTTTCTGGTTTATATTTCAATACTTTTTTTTTTTGTTTTTTAAGCCAAATCAAATCCGTTATAGGTAAATAGAGAATGGTGGTCTGTTTTTTTTTTTTATGGCAATACCAACCAACAGGTCTATTCAACAGTAAGAGAAATTGTCCCTTGAAGAGTTTCCATTTCTCTCATTGGCTGCAAAAGCTGAAAAATTTGTTCAGCTACAGTATAGATACTCCCACTGTAGAACTATAAAACTGGTTCATGCAAGATCACATCCTTACCTTACTGCAGTGTCAGTGTCAGAGAGAGGCTGAATGTAATTTCTGACACAAGATCAGGCATGCACCGTTCTGAAAGGATGCATTTTTAGTAGGCTGTAACTGTGCTGAGGTAGCCAGGGCTAGTTTGCTGAGTCCTGATTAGGAACTAATCTGGTTACCTTGCCTGCTGTTGCAGGACTACATTTGTTTGCATCCGTGTGACAGCAAGGTGTCAGTGGTGCACATCTGGTAGATTTCAGAAGAGGAAAAAGATTTTTTCCTGTTTGCAGCCTATGTTTGTACTGGCCATGTGGTGGAAGGGGTGGGGGGAGCTGCTGGGTGGTGCTCTCTGGTGGTGCCCAGTGCCAGACACAGCCCTCATGGGGTTTTCTTCTTATTTTTGCACCCTCAATGGCATCAATATACCAACTTTCTGTCTATAAAATTGTAGATATTTCTGTTTTCTTCAATGACAACAGGGATCTGATGCCTTAGGTTTTAACTTTTACATTTTTCAAATCCTGTACTGCTAGTTAAATAGTTAAATAACTGCAGCCTCTTAAATTCTGCAGCCTCTTATGCTGTTCTCTGTCCAAAGATAGACATAACAAAACCTCTAACTTGCCCTCCAAGGACATCCCGAAACAAGAACTGCAAGCCATCATCTTGGGAAGAGGGGGGCAAGCTTGGAGGGAGACACATCATTAGCTAGGTTCTAGTTGGTGAATTGATATTGTTATAAAAGTGTGAAGCACTCGTGACCAGGAGCGTCCCTTTTGAGATCTGCTGAAGCAAGACCTCTGGACCCTGAAGTGTGCACCTGAAAGCCTTTCAAATAAATACCACCTTTATTCCTTTATTCCTGTCTGGTCTCTGTTTCCAGGTAGCCATTTAAGGCATCAGATCATTCCATTCAGAAATACAGTAGATTCCCAGTTACTGTAAGACATTATAGGTCTTTACATCATGAAAATAATTTTTGAGGTAATTTCTGTCCATAAAGACACCGTCTCTGAAGTTGCATCAAATTTGGTGGTGACAAAGACAGATGTATAAAAAATGTTTTTCTTAAATATAGTGTATTTATTATTCATAAGTGGATTACTCTTAGGAAAAGAGGATTCAAAGCACATATCTATTGCAGTTAATGGAAACAATAAGAATGAACTGCCTGCTAGAATTTGAGATAATTTTAATAATAACAGGTACTTAAACTTGCCAGAAAATAAAGAAAAGTTGCTTTTTGGAAGCAATTTTCATTTATTTTTTGAGGACAGAAATTTTGGTGTCTCTTTGGCTGGAAATACAGCAATTATTTTTGTTATGCTGATGATATTGTACATCTATCCATGCCACAGCGCTCTCAGCATGAGTCTTTTCTCAGCCTTGTTGTTCTGCTCTTATGTAATTCATTCCTTCTTTAATTTTGCTGACTCCCATTTCTGAACCCACCAGACTAATTTATCTCTGGATATGGCACTACATATTTTGTTATGACAAAAAAAGAGGAATTACTGATGGTCACAGCTGGTAGTTTTCTGTTGGAGAAAGATTGAGAGACTAATTCAAATCTAGAAACAGCAAATACAGCTTTGGAATGTATGGAAGGCTATGAACCTGTACTAAATAAACAACAGTACACATATTACTGATGCCTTTTCCATTTAGTATCTAACATAAAAGAGTTTAAATTAAGGCCAATCTATGTAGTTTCAACAAAGCTTTACTGTATTTTTGTATATAAAAACTATCTGTGCTCATAGATTTTTAAGGCATATTTACTTCTTCCTGGTTCTCTCATATGTTTTATTTCAGTTTTATTCTATACTACATGGACTGCCAACAAGTGGTGCCTTTGAGAATGTCAGGCCTTGACTATGTGAATAATCTGAGTGAAAATCATATTTAGTTTCTGAGGCTTGCGATTTAGAACCAAGGAAAGTGCTGTGGGTTGCTGTGGGTTGACTATTTAATCATTAGTAGCAGGATTGTAGTGCTTTAATGCAAAATAACAATTATTGTATAATCTGTATGATACAAATCTATATTATATGTTTTTATGACTACATGATGCTGTCCTGTAGGAAGTATTCAAACACAGTATGTCACGGAACTGTGGATTGTCTACAAGTATCCTGAATAAGAAAGGACCTAGGACTGGATGTTTTCAGTATCTGTAGCATCTACCTATGGTGTCCCCTCACCCCCTTTTTCCTCCCTTCCCTGCTAATCCTGGCCACTCCCTTGGGCTTCCCCTACAGGTCTCCGAGGGACCCCAACTCCACTCCGACTTGTCCCCATAAAACTCCAGACCCTCTGGCTTTCTAGGCTTTTGCTTCTGGGAACCTGCATGCCATCGTAGGAATAAAGATCTTCCGTGCTCCCCAGGCAGAGATCTTGACTGCTGCCTTGCTGCGAAGAGCAAGATGCCAGAGCTGGCCCTGTGGCTCCCTGGCCAGTGAGGGCCCCGTGAAGGGCTGACCCAGGCCAAGCAGAAAGGCTCTTTGGCACAGCTTGCTGTTTGCCACTCCACCCAAAAGCCGGCAAGCCGCAACAGCTGCCTTTCCTCGCCATCAGCTAGGCTTAACTGAAATGACTCAGAATAGCTCAACAGCCTGTTCAGATAATTTACCTGCACTCTGACACACTTAAGTGAGACATGTGAGTGTCAGTAATTTACCTGCCATGGTAATTAGTGTGCTGTATCAGCTATAAATGTGGCTCACAGTGTATTCACTGCAGAACATTGTGCATTTAACTCTTCCATGGTCAGCAACTTTAATGGTCTGACCTGAAGTTAACAATATTGCTGACCTTAAACACTGCCCTTATAACAGATGCCTATTTCTCTCTATCAACCAGACACCTGGTTATAATGTTAATAATATATTTTCAAGTTAGTTCTCCTCCCACTGGCTTAAAATTTCAGACTTTCAGGCTGTAGTAGGCTGCAGTGATTCTTAATGAAGTGTTAAAAAAATAAACAAAAATACACAGTATAGTAGATGGCAAATGTGCTGTGATAATACTTTACTCTTCTTCATCTGTTTTTTCTAACTAGTCTTGTAAGTTACTGCTAAAACTCTCGTCTGCACCAGAGTGATGCCTGGAGACTTTCTGCTCCCTCCCTCCCTCTAAAAGACCTCTGTCTTTCTTCCTTCAAATTTTGCCACAGCCAAAATACATAGTGCTCATCTACTTCCATACAGAGATGTCAGTGGAGCAGCACCAGTGACACAACATACTCAGACCTGCAGAACGACAGGCAGTAACACCTTGGAGGAACTTACCTGGGAATTTGAACTCTGAACAAGCGCTCCTGTGTTTGCTGCCTGAAATCACCTGATCTCTCTGTCTGCATGTATTTATACACACACATAAGTGACCAGTAACAAATGGACTAGGGAACTCCTATAATTTTAGTAATAGGGCAAATTAAATCTCAGAAATTTTACTATCACTAAGAATGAAAAGTTGTTTAGTTTCTTCCTTTTACCCCCCTTATATCAGTGAAGACCTTTTTCAATATGCCAAAGATAACATTTCAGTTTTCAAAATTTGGACCTTTGTTAGCATTATGATTATTTAATGATTTATACTCAGTATTCATTCAATCACAGACATGAAAAAGGAAGCATCTTTGAGAAAGTCTTGGGTACATTCCCACAATAACTGTATCATCAAGTTCTTTGAAGCATAGACAAAACACATGTAAAAGAGGAACAATCATTGAAGAATTCACTAAAGAAGGGCAAAGGAAAATATCTATGCTTACTCAATAAGTAAGGTCAAAATAGGCAGAAGGTAGAGGGAGTTCGCTGTCAAGTCTGGTGTGCAGAAAATTGAAATAGTTTTTCTAAAGTGCTGGTTGCTATTTCTAAAAAAATTAGATTCTTTTAGAGACGCATTTTGCAGAATGCTGGTAGTTAATAAACAGATGGCTACATAATAGATTTCGGCTGCAGAGTACTCATCGAGGGACAGAAGAGTGCAGATATGACCTTGTGTTTTGAGGCAGGAGTGGGAGAAAAAAACAGTGTGCATCCTTTCTAAGTATCTATCTGGAAGCCTGCAAAGTCAACTTGATTCAGTGAGCTTTAGAGAAGCAAGAAGTGGTTCAAGGAGTTACCAGGTTACTAAACATGGAAGGTACTTTAGTATAAACCAAAAAACTCTGGTCTTGAATATATTTTTTGCCATTATTTCAAACTCTAAATTAAATAAATAAAGCTCTTTGCATCATTTTTGCAATAGGCTGGGTTGTTATATTTCACAGCTATGCTGAGATTGACAGTAATATCACAGGAAAAATCAATATGGGTTTGATTTGGGGAATGAGGATACTTAAATCTCTGTAATTAGGCTTCAGAAAGTAATATAGTAGTAGTTGTTTGCAACAATGCTGTGCCAAAGGTTGTGTCTTTCTGAACCAAAGGGGTCAGATGAAAAAACTTTTATTACTTTTAGAATCCTGATTAAAGTCTGTCAGCATCTTAAAACACTTTTCAGTACTTGTGTTCCGTTGTGAAGACAGCATTCACTGAAAGAGTATGAGAAAATACCTTTTGCTCAATATAAGTGGCAGCAAGAATGACTGACCAATATCATCCTTATAGAATAATACAGGATATCATATTAGTAGAAAGTAATTTACTGTGCTAGCCATCCTTCTACATTCTAACAACAAAGAGGAAGTTTTATTCTCCACTCACTGTTTCAGAAAGCTTTGTGTTTTTGTCTCATGGGAACATAGAAGCATGGCATTTTAAAAGGTAAAGATTTTGACACTTGGTCAGATACAGAAAGAAATAGGACCGATTTCTCTTCAACAGCAATGGTTTTCACATTTTCAAAGCTTTTCCTGGGGAACTTCAGAGAAAATCCAATGTGTACCATAATCAAGTAGAAATTTAAACAATTAAATCTTCAGTGTTCATCATCTTTCTGAAGGCACACTGAAAAATTTACAACCTTTTTTCCCAACTTAATAGCTGCAAGGAAAAAACCCCCGATTTTGTAGTGATGGTTTAGGTATTGATGATAAAAAAAGGCTGATTTAGGCTATTAAAGCAGGAGTGTTTGCCATCTGGAAGAGCTATATACTATATAACATCTGTTGATTTCAGTTTCCAGAACACCACTAACATACTTACAATTAAGAAAAGCAGTGTCTATGTATAAACATAGGTGACCATTACTGAAAGAAACACTCTACAACAGATGTAATTTCGATACCATGTAATTCAACAATGCTCCATGCAATATTAATGGCCCTTCGCAACTTACTCTAATTTTAAAATTCGTTACTAAATTATTCAGCAGTATATAAAACAGATGTGTGGCACTGCAGCACCCAAGTTGCTGCATCTGTTATAAAATTATGCTTTTACAATCTGCATGCAATTCATCCTTCAAGTCTCATACAGAATCAATGGACCTTTCCAGGTGTTATGACTCACCTTCAGTTTCCTTATTCCCTTGAAAGGTTTCACTTGTGTTCCCTTATTATCTGTTTCAACATTAAATGTCAAGCTTTTATGGTTAGTTTAATTGGTACTGTTGCTTAGCACTTGATAGGCATATATTATAGGAAAACAGAACACAGAGAAAATGTTTTATTTTTCTTGCAATACCTATTTGCATTTGCTGGAGGTTAGAACTGACTTCTTTGTCCAAGCTTCCTTGGTCTTTCACTCAGAAAAAGTAAGAACAAGGAAGAAACCTTACACTTTTGAAAGATTAACTCAGATTTCTCTTATGGGTGACAATACATTCTTGGATGCTTTTTGCACCTTATCTCCCATGAATGTTGCGGAAAAAGTTCTGGTGGAAATGATATGATCTGGGTTATAATTCTGTACCAAAGTTTTGGTAACAATAGAGAAGGAGAATTGATGTGTGAATTGATGACGGGATGACATGGCAGAAAGTTTGGTTGAGCTGTTTGTCGTAGTAAGTGGAATAACGAAAGGTAGAGGGATATTTGTCAAATTGTTGTAGCTGAAACATGAAAGCTGATGAAGTAAAACAGGAAAACATGAGGCCACAGCATAAAGCTGTGCAAAGTACAACATGGTATACCAGCACTGAAGGAAAAAGAGAGTTGCTTTAAAATTATATATCCATGTCACTTACTTTAAATTCCAAGGTATGCACCACATCCAAATGCAAAAATACCCCAAAGAAACAGCATGAAAGTATATAAAAATGGGCTCAAATGTGCTCATATTGCAACTTTACTCAGTTTGTTCCTAAACATGTATTCATGTGTGGGTTTGGTCTATTCTGTTTCAAAGTCAGTGGAGAACGAGATCAGACTCTAAATATGTCTAATGAAATTACAACAGAGATTCAAATCAATTTTCATTTCAAGTATCTGACTTAGGTTTGATCTCTAGGTTGACTACTAAGATGTAAATCTTATTGGGCTAGTCTTGTGTAGTTACCCTGTCCTGGGTATCATCAATATAGATATTTCCAAGTTAACTGCTTGGGACTGAGGCTGGCTTAAACTGCTTTGCATAGTTTAAAGACAGTACATGCATAATACTTTTTAAAATTGCATTAGAATGCTTTTATGTGATCATGTAAACGTTTCCATTGTTATTCTCTAGACTTGAAGCAAGAGTTCTGCAGCATGGTAGTTAGCTGGAGTGCACTGTGATGCACAGAAGCTGTGCATATCTGTGCCACAGCACATGTTTGACCCAGTTGGCACTCTGCACCTGGGTAAAATACTCCTGATGCAGAATTCATCCTGTATCATTTCAGAGAACCACCAGTTCTGTGTCTAAAGCTGAATGAATCATCTTATCTCTCCCCATAGTCATTAGACAGAAATTGGAACCCTCAGGAGGCTTTTTTTTTCCCCTTGATTTATCTTAGATATCATTGGGTGAGATTAATTTCCTTCTAGAGCTGTTTGCAAAGAAATGTAGAGACACAGAGTGAAGATGCCTAAGCTGGTGCAAACAAATTCTATTCCTGTTGCAACCCCCTACCACCCAACTCCCATCCCCCATAATCAGAATCATTCAAATGTTTAAACTTCCTCCAATAAATCTATATGGAGCTTGGTACACTTCTATCATGCAGGCCTTAAATTTTGAAATCCCTAGAGATATGTTACCTGGCTTTTCTAAATCATTACTGTTCTTATAGGAACACTGTGGTGCCTGTGAGTGGCATAACATTAGAAATAACAACATCAAATAACTTATTTACTTTTTTTTTCTACCTACTACATTAGGAGTGAGAAAGGTTTCTCTGGGAAAAAAAAAAAAGGAAAAAAAAAAAAGAAACCTGTCCAAAATGTTGAAAGGTGAAAAAAAAATATTACATAACAGCAACAGAATCTGCCTTTTTCTTTTTCACTGAATAAGCAATATAGGGAAAATTTCTCAGCTATGGAGTTAAATAGGAGTAATCCCAAATGGTGGGAAGAAGGGCACTTCATAGTCATGTAATCAACTGAAAGAGCATTTAGAAAGAACAGACAGCTGGCCCAGTCCAAACACCAGCAGCCAAGTGGGAGAGTTTGTCATTCTGTAAATGGCAAAATAACAAACACCTGACCTGAAGATAATAGGTTAATTGCTTTAATATTAAATTTTGAGTTGACGTTTGTTTTAATGTTGTGATGGATGAAAAGAGGTCATTTTTTTTTTAAATTTAGGCCTTCCAGAACTGCAAATGTCTGCCCAGTGGCCTGATGAAAAACATCTCATAGGTGATAAAATGAGTTGCATGCAAATGACAAGTAGGCTTGATGTGCCCTGAAAGCATTCAGCTTGGAGTGACCTGTGATCATAAATTACTGGCATGCTGCATCAGATCCTAGACTTGTAATTTCATCAAGATCAACAAGATGCTATCTTGAAAACTGTTTGCATGATGTGAGGACAAATTGATGCCCTTGTCCTTCCAGGCTGCTAGATCTGATGCTCAGGAGCCTGACTACTTTGCGCTCTCTAAGTAGCAGTATAGGGCCATTGTAAATAATTAAGTAGAAATTTGTTACCCTTTTGTCAAATGTATTTCTGATGTTACTCTTCATTCGCCTCCATTAAGAAATCCCTTGATTAAATTTTAAAGTCTTAAACAATTTGAAGGGCTGAGAGCACAGGACAGAAACTATGATCTGAATGTTTTGCACAGGAAAGTCATATTCTCTCTGGGAGAAAAGAAAATAATGTCAAGTATTTAATATTCAATCCCATGATTCCCTTCCAAGACTTTCAAGATTTGATTACCAACTTGGTGTCTGGTGCTTGTAGGTCATTTATTTTCTCATTTATTTGCTTTTAGAGATGCAGAATTTCCCTCTCAATATACTTACAAATGTTTCTATATAAATAGAATGTGTGGCTGAGAACTTAATCCCATGCAGTTGTATCAAGAGGATGCATACTGAGTAGTCCATAAAAATGTGGATTCTTCAGAATACGTGTTGCCCTTCATAACTTAAAAGCCTCAATTCTACTAATAAACATATGCTAAGTTTTCTGAAAAGTCTAGGGAAGAGATACAGTATTTTTAGTAATAAGTGGAAAAATTAATTACCTTTGTCTTGTTTTCTGCATCTGGAGAAGTGATTGGTGATCATTTTTTTAATGATATACCTTTTCAAATATATATATACATTTATGAAACACACTTTATTATCATACATGTCTTAAAGAAGGCATATAACATTAATAGTGACAAAAGTCACTTATGGTGCTTGAATAAAAATATAATCTGTACTCTAGGGAGAAAAAAAAACTTTATCATCAATTAGCAGGTATTCCCATGGCAAAAAGCTTAATTTTGGAATGGAGGACATATCACTGATGTTCACCTAACGACCAAAAAATATTGCTGTGTGGGCCTAACTGGTCTCACAAAAATTAGTTGTTTAGAGGTGATGATTAAGAGGGATAATATGATTAGATGGGATGGAGTATCCTTAATACAAGAAAAGGCTAAGAAAATTGCAATTGTTCAGTCTGGAGAAGAGTTTTTACAAGGGGGTGTAGTGACAGGACAAGGGGGAATGGCTTCAAACTGAAAGAGAGTAGATTTAGATTAGATATTAGGAAGAAATTCTTTACTCAGAACATGGTAAAGCACTGGAACAGGTAGCCCGGGGAAGTTATGGATGCCCCACCCC
>VZTN01030192.1:1425-12261 GCA_013400515.1 Erpornis zantholeuca | reverse complement strand
ATCTCCCTACACAACCTTATAGCACTGATGATTTTTCCATATCCAGGAGGACAGAACTTACCCCCTCCTTGGTCTCTCATAGTCCCCTCCTCTGCATTTGCCTTCCAGGAGAGCAAGAGCCCTTCACCTGAAATCCTCCCACAATGCTGTGGCTGCTGCTGCTGCAGGTGTTGGTGAGCTGCANCCCTCCTTGGTCTCTCATAGTCCCCTCCTCTGCATTTGCCTTCCAGGAGAGCAAGAGCCCTTCACCTGAAATCCTCCCACAATGCTGTGGCTGCTGCTGCTGCAGGTGTTGGTGAGCTGCCTCTGGCTGGGACACAGTGAGGTGGTGAAGTCCTTTGAAACTTCATGTCCTCAGTTTTTTTTCCGGGAGACCCCCCCAAATGAAGGCCTGGAGCCAGCGAACCCAGCCTGGATCTGCCAGCGCTACAAGAACCAGTACTACTTTGCCACCCTGTACGACAGGAAGATGCGTATTCCTGTGTACTCTGCTTACATCTATCAGCCTGGACCCGGCAAGAGACCTAATACATGGCTGGTTGAGCCCCAGGTGAGTGTCTCTTTTACAGCACATCACTCTCCAGTCATTAAAGGCAGTATTAAAATAACCATTTCTATTTCCTCCCACTTCCCTGCACACATGCAAATGCACACACTGGATGGGATTCTCCTCATTTACCTTCAAGCACCTGCACCACATGGTTCCTCTGATGCATCTAAGACATCAGCAGGAGAACGAGATGAATCATATCCCAAAGGTGCCCAGGTTTTAGCATTGACCTAACAGGAACAGCAAATCAAATTACTTTGCATTACGTTACAAATAATGTAATTTGTAATGTAAATACCCCTCCCAGTGCCCTGCTGTGGTGGGTGACCAAGAGATGCACAAAAGGCATCCAAGAGAGCCTAAACTCGAGGGACCAAGAGGCCTCTGATCCCCACTTTGCCCTGAGCTGTTCTGCAGCCCTGACACAGCTTATCTGCTCCCAGGGAGGAGTCAAACAGGCTTTGGGAGGGATGTGAGAACAGTGAGGAGAACCTCAGCATGGGGTGAGATGGGCCAGGGACAAAGGCTCAGCAGGCACAGGTACTGGAGATGAGAGGGTCAGGTTAAGAGTGGGAGGATTTCTGGAGTGATGTTTCAGGCAGTGAAGAGTGAGGAGCATCAGTGTCAGTGCAGTCAGAAGGGCGTGATCTCCATCCATGGGCAGTGACCCCTGAGCACCTTTGGCTCAGGCTTGCTCCACAAGGATCCAGCAGACAGACAGAACTGCACAAATCTATACAGCTCTCCCAAACATCCTTCAGTCAAACTTCAGACCTTTAGGAAAACAGGCTAAGGAAATAATGGACACTAAAATAGGAAATTCCTATCATTGCTGAGGACAGAGTGGCAGGATTGATTTAGGTGAAAATGAACCACAGAAGAAACCCATGTGCCCTGTTTCAAAGGAAGGCTAAATATAATGCATTAAATGTGAAATAAATTTTTGAAACAAAACAATATTTGCATTTGTTCCTCATAGGAACTTGAGCAACTACTCTGGTACTGTACCACACCCAGACCAGACAAAAAACAGGATCTTGACACTCAAGAGACTTCTGTTCCAGGGAAATCTGTTCCATTATTTCCCATCACTAATACTAACATCTTTTTGTCTTCTTTTCCTGTCAAGCTGATTGGCCCAACTTATCCCAAAACTATGGAAAAAGAGTGGACACTCTTAAATCAATACAATGTCAGCTTGGAGAAAATCAGCCAGAGCCAGGCTATCCTTCGTGACTACAAGAACCTGACAGGTCTGAACCGGGGCCATTTGAACCCCAATGGCCACCATGATGACTACAGCAGCAGGATGGCTACCTTCACCCTCACCAACATAGTGCCCCAGGATGAGAAACTCAACGGCGGCGCCTGGAACAACTACGAGCAGCAAACGATGATCAGGAGGACCCAGGGCTGTAAAACCACCTACGCCATTGTGGGTGCTGTGCCTGGGAACAACTACATCGCCAAGGGGAGGGTTAACAAACCCAGCCACCTCTGGTCAGCTGCCTGCTGTGTGGTGGACAACAACTACGTAAAAGCTTGGGCGGTCATTGCTGAGAACGACAAGAACCAGGTTCAGCTCCTCACGCTGGGGGAGCTGGAGGACACGTTGACCGAGCTCTATGGGAGGGGACAGGTTTCCCTGTTTGACAGTGACTGTCCCCGGGAATAAGTCTCACATCCTGGGTGGAAAAAGCTCAGGAGCTTTTCCCACATGTCATAGAGTCATAGAATGGATTGGGTTGGGAGGAATTGCAAAGACCATCCAAGTAGTCTCAGCTCCCATGCCATGGGCAGGGACAACTTCCACTATCCCAGGTTGCTCCAAGCCCCATCCAGTCTGGCCTTAGACACTTCCAGGGATCCAGGGGCAGCTACAACTTCTCTGGACACCCTGTACCAGGGCCTCCCCACCCTCACAGGGAAGAATTTCTTCTTAACATCTAATCTAACCCTACCTGCTTTCAGTTTAAAGCCATTCTCTCTTGTCCTGTAATTCTATGTCTTTGCCCAAAGTACCTTTCTTATTAAAAACCCTTTACATGCTAGAAGGGGATCCAAGTTTTCCCAAGAGCCTTCTTTTCTCCAGGTTGTCTCATCATCAGCTCTCTCACGCTCTCTCCAGAGCAGATGAGCTCCAGCTCTCAGACCATCTTCATGGCCACCTCTGGACTCCACTCCAACAGCTTGGTGTCCTTCTTGTGTTGTGGGCCCCAGAGCTGGAGGCAGCACTGCAGGTGGACTCTTGTCAGAGCAGGAAGGGACAAATGGACTGAAGGGGAGGAACAAGACAACCCATGACTCCTGAAGGCCTCTGACTAATTTCCAGAAAGGTCTGACTGGATGGACTTCACATGATATCTAATTTCCAGCAGGAAGTGAGAAACCTGTCTTAGGGCAGGGAAATTTATCCATAAAAGGGTACCCACTGCCATGTACTTATAGAGTAGTTTAGGGACTAACATACCAATTTCCAAGCCAAGTGTGTAATTTACTAATAAAACTTTGTGAAATTTTATGGATCTTCTGAGTTTTGTCATTTATTTCGACCACGAACATTTAGAGATCCTGAGGGGGTCTCTTTCCCTTAAGGGTGGTTTTGTGGGCAGAATGGGAGCTTCAGGCAAAGGTTAATAGAGAAACCTTCCCACTGAGTCATGAGGTGCAGAAAGAATCCCCTTGCCTGGTAAAATCCTTCCCAGAGAGGTGTCTGGTTTCAGCTGGATCTGATCTTAGCCCCAGACTTTGTCAGTGGTTTATGTCTAAAGGATTTTACAGGTGAAATTGAAACTTTATACAACTTGTCCCACAGTCCTGAGGATTGCAAAGCAGATATATTTATATAAATATTTATGATGGTAACGATTAGGCAAAAAGATCTTAATCAGAATTATTTAGTTCACAGTCTCAAAGCTATAACTACTAGTGTAATACTGTGCACTATAAAGCAGTATTGAAGTGAATATATTAAAGCAGTTACATTAAAACTGCAAAAACAATTAAGTAGGGATTGATGTTACTCACCCATACCAATGACCATGGTCAAGTCTCTTTGGCTCAGCCTCAAGAAGTGACCTTGAGAGGCATCTCCACTCCAAGGAGGCATCTTCACACACACACTCCGGGAAGGTGTTTGTTAGAAGACCCTGCCACTAAAAAGTGGGACTGGGCTTTTTCAGTATAAAGTGATGGACTGTCAGTCAGATGTCTCTAGACCAGCTGTGTCCACTCAGCAGCTTTAGATAAGCTATCAGTAGTATCACTTGTTTTTTCCTTTATTGGCTACTTTTCCAGGTCTACCATATCTTTATCACACTCTCAGGATGTTTAACTTTGGGACTGATGAGAGAAATTGCATTAATTCTGTGCATTAATTTGGTGGAATCAATTCTCCACCAAAAGCAGCATGATGGTCCTTTTTCCATTCACCACTGGGAGCTTGGCAAATGGGCCATTGCTCAGGTTGTTTTATCCCATTCCAGGCAGTGCATCCTGCTACAGGTAGGACAACACATTTTTGGCATCACGTATAGGATGCCATGGTTGAAGGGATCCATACTCCCCACGGATATCAATGTTTTATCCATAAATTCTGGACAGGGAGAGGTAGGAAGTTATCCATTGGTTATTAACAGCCAGATGGGATTCAAGCAGCTGCAAGCCAAGACTCCCCAGGAAATGTCAGTGCTTGAGTGCTCCCCAGTTTTGGAAAAATTGAAAGTATAACATTTGCATTGTCATTGTTGATGAGTAAGTAACACTAAGACCACTAATTAAAACTGAAACCAGAGACGATTTTCAAGGTCAGTAAATTTCTACTAAAATGGTGCCGTATATGATGACTGAGGTATCAGAGTCCCAGGAAACATACAGCAGAGATACATGGGATGAAAATGTATGGGGTGATTCCGATGACAGAGAATCAGGCAAAGGTGATTCGTTATCTCCTTCAGCTTCCCCCAAATCTATTAGTCATTGTCAACAATTAATAAAATTTTTAATAGATGAGGGAGCACAGATTCAGTATTACAGCAGTGGGATGCCGTGAAGTTCCATTTATCACCAAGATTGAGAAGAGTTAAAACCATGGCAATAAGTGGAGCAACTGCTAGCTGTCAAGCTGATAAGGCTGATTCCTGACTCTTGGGTAGGAAGCTACTGACAGCTGCTCTTTGAAGTTAAAGATCACAATGAAAAACTTTGGGTTTTAATGTTCTGAATGATCAAACCTGGCACCTGCTGGATGGCTGTGTGTGGTGCTTTGGTTCAAGTGTCAACTCTAACCCTAAAAGAAATCCATACTCGACAGTGTGCTCATTCCATGTGGTACCTGCATTTCCAGATTCAGGGATTGCCAGTGGATCACAGTGCCAGATACTTGGTATGGTGTAAGGTGTGGTTTCTGAAGTCCTATGGAGTAAACCAGAGAAGGAAGCCATATGCCCTGTTCCAGAGCAAGGCTGAATATCTTTCCCTAAAGATAAACAAAAAGATGTTGAAGTTATAGAAACAATAATCATTTCTGCTCATCACACATACCAACTCAAGCAAATAACCTGGTCTTGTACCACTGCAGCCTCCACATTTAAGGAGGGATAAAAACTTGTGTCTATTCATAGGATCATAGAATCACAGAGTGGTCTGTGTGGGAAGGAACCCTACAGATCCTCTCAATCCAACTCCCCTGCATGGGCCAGGCCACCTGCCACTAGACCTGCATGCTCCAAGCCCTATCCAACCTGGCCTTTTCCTCCTGCACCCTGAACACAGGACACCTGAAAAATCTTGGATTTCAGGAACTTTCTCCAGAGGCCTTTTGGAGTATTTATTGTGCCTGGGATTCTTTTGGGATCCGCCAAGGCTCCTCTTGGAGGCTGATCATTTGTAACTTCTTTTCAGTGATGCTGCAGAAAATGCTCCCTGGCCCACATCAACTCTGACACACATTCTTAGCACTGCAGTAGCAGATTCTATTCACATTGAGATTTTTTTTTTCCTTCTCCCTAATGAGCAAAAATGTTCATCCTTGAATGAACTATAGCCCTCCCAGGAAAACCTCAGCTCCAAAACTGATTTCCTGATACATCTCCCAGTGTAAGGGGTTAGAGGAGGCAATCTCTGGTGTTCAGGGTGTGGGGAACACCTGTTGCAACCACACATAAAATCACTGAATCACAGAATGGCCTGAGGGCATCCAGGGAGAAGCCCTGGGCAGATCTGGGCTGTGGAGACAGGAGGAAAGGGAAGCAGATGTGCCAGGGAAGGTGTCTCACCAAAGTCACCTTTCAAACCTAGGAGTGGAAAATGCTTTCTGACACTTTCATCCAGCCATTCTCCTAGCACAGGCTGCAGGCTGGATCACAAAAGCCACAAGTCCAAATGAGAGCACTCAGATTCTGAGGTGCTTTCTCTTTAAAGCTTTTGTATTCATGCAGGAGGGGCATGTCTCCGGTTTCTCTCTGATTCATACATTTTCATGCACTGAGATGATTAAAAATGAGATCTTGACCATCAGAGACTTCTGCTCTGGGGAAATTTGCAGTACTCCCATTCCCCATACTAACCCCTCTTTCTCTTTCCTTGTGAAGCTGATAGGGGGAAATGACCTCAAGGAAATGGAAACAGAGTTGACTCTCACAGAACAATATAAGTTTATGTGAGAGCAAAGCAAACAGAGCCAGCCTGTCCTCGAAGACTATGAGAACCTCACTGGTTTGGACGGTGGCCATTTGAGACCCAGTGGCCATCAAGATACTTATACCAGAAAGTTGGCTACTTTCACTCTTACCAACATAGTGCCTCAGGATAGCAGTCTCATCTATGGCCCCTGGAATGTGTATGAGTCTTAAATGGTGCCCAAACCCAGCAAGGGCTGTACAACCACCTATGTCATCATGGGTGCTGTGCCTGGGAAGACCTACATTGGCAATGACAGGGTTAATGTACCCAGCCACATCTGGTCAGCTGCCTGCTGTGTGATGGGCACCTCCTCCCCTGCTCAAAGGCACAAAGACATGGGCAGAGCCTCCAGCTGCTTTGCTCTGCTGCCCATCTCAGGAGAGACCTCTTAGGGATGACTCCTCTCCTCCTGAGCTGTCCCCAAGAGTGTGCAGCTGACTTGTCCCTCACCTCCTTAGGAAGGCTGTGGGAACAGGGCACCTCAGGTTGCTCAGAGATCTTGTCTGGAGATCTCCATGTCTGGAGATACTCAAACCCCAACAATACATGATCCTGGACAACCTGCTCTAGCTGATCCTGCTTGGCCAGGGGTCTGGACTAGAAAATCTTGAGAGGTCCTTCCAAAACCCAACTACTCATTGATTATGTGATCTTCGGACAAGGTTTGCTTTTGAAAATGCACCTTGAGAGCAGCAGTTGAGGTATCTGAGGGACAGGATTAGGCTTCAGGTATACAGGACACATTGAGCAGCCAAAGTAAATTTCTGTGATTCACTGTTTGGATACCTTCATTCTCTGCTCTGCTTGGAAAACTGATTTGGGAAAATGTAATCAATGTCATCAATGTATTCAATGTACTCAATGTATACAATGAATTCAATGTCACAATCAAAAGATCAAAGTAGGACAGATCATTTAGTTCCTGAGTTATTCACAATAAAGTTTATTTGCTCCAGTGCTGAATTGCAGGGTCGCCTTATATATAATCCACAGGTTGATTCCCACTGCAATTTCCACCACCAGCAGCAATGTCACAGTGCCCAGAGCATCCCTGCAGGTGTTTGGGTGTCCAAGTGCTATCAGAGGATGCTGTAACACCCACACAAGTGTCAGCATCAGACTCCACTTGCTTCTCCTATGAATGGGCAGCAACAAAGGGGGCTGGGGTGCAAACAGCTCATACAAGACATCCCCATGGCTCCAGCAATGAGACTTGCAATTTCAATGTCCTCACTCTTTGATCCCTTGGGGGTGGGGGGCTGCACAACAAAGAGTTCAACGAGTTCTGCATGTTCAGACTTCTGTGGGATTGCCCCACTTTTCCCCTGGGATGGGTTTTACACTGCAGTGTCATGCAGCACTGTGGAGTTGGGGGACACTTTGGGGGTCTTTGATGGTTTTTAGCCCCTTCTAATGATGTGACCACTGTTGGGCCCTGCTTTGTTGCATCACATGGGCCTCATCAGAAAGGAGGAACTTGCCCCACCTCCACTGGATTTGCTACTTATAGGCCTTCTCCCTTATTCTGGCTAAACCCTACTCTGTTTAAGACATCAGTCCCAGGTTAACAGAGAAAAAGGAAACCACAGGTCTCAATCAGTTTGTTTAAACAAACTTTGGCCCAAGACACTTCTTCTGGGTATTTCTGGTTGTAACAACCAACTCATCATTCTATTATTCCTGGACTTTTGGAAATGGAAGAAAATTAGTCCAGTTTAGTTTTTAGTGAATGAACAATTATCGAATCACAGAACATTTTGGGTTGGAAAGGACCTTAATGACCAGCTAGTTCCATGCCCTCCCACGGGCAAGGACACCTTCCACTAGCCCAGGTTGCTCCAAGCCCCTTCCAACCTGGCCTTGGACACTTCCAGAGATGGGGCCGTCTCTGCTTTTGTGGGCAACCTGTGCTGGAGCTTCACCACCACAAATATCTTCCTAGTATCCAATCTAAACCTACACTCCTTCCATTTCAAGCCATTTCACCTTGTCCCAATGTCGTGGTTTAACCCCAGCCAGCAGCCATGCCCCGCGCAGCCTCTCGCTCACTCCCCGATTGTTGCAGTGCCCCTGCCCTTTTTAACCTGGTTATCAGCAACAGGGGCTGGGAGAAACACACCCCTGGGTTTGGGAAAAGGGGGGTGGTGTACAATTGCCTTACCAGGGCTTCTGGAGAGAAGCCTTTAGGTAGCAGATCAGCTAACAGCAGTACGCAGACAGCAAAATACGTACACAGCTTCGGAGGGGGCTAATTAGATGAGATTTTATTGGGGGTCTCATGCTGGGAAGGAGCATGGTTCTGAAGGGAAGAAACAGTAAAGCATGCAGGCCAAGAGGCCGAGGCAAAGAGAGACAAAATGCCTCGTGCAGGAGCTTATGAGAGCGTTCCAGAGTGGGGGTGGATACAAGGCTTGGGCCAATGGGATACTGATAGGGGAGGAGTAAAGGGGGAGAACACATCTCAGGGACCAACGGGAATGGGAAGCAGGAGGGATTAGGTAACACAAACCAGTACAGCATTGAGGATGGGGTGATAGTCAACAACTTAGCAGGAGGGTTACAATTTAGGAATGAACCATACATTTGGGGGTGAAGAGAACAAAGCATTTAAAGAAAAAATGCATCACTACACCTGACTACCGGGATCAGGGAGAGTATTGGAAGGGTAAAAGATGGAAAACATGTGGGTGGAGATAAAGACAGTTTAACAGGGAAAGCAAAAGCCGTGCACACAAGCAAGGCACAACAAGGAATTCTTTCACCATTTCCCATGGATAGAAAGGTGTTCAGCCACCTCCGGGAGAGCAGGGCCTTATCTCACCTAACAGTTACCTGAGGAGACAAAAACCACCACTTCAAATGTCCCCTCCTTCCTCCTTTTTCCCCTCACTTTCTATAGTCAGCATGATGACACATGGTCTGGAATATCCCTCTGGTCAGTTGGGGTCACCTCTTGTGGCTGTGTCTCCTCCCAAGCTCCCAAGTACCCCCAGCCTCCTTGCAAGTGTGGCAGTACAAAAAGCAGAAAAGACCTTGGCTCTGTCAAAGCTCTGCTCAGCAATAACAAAAACATCTCAGTGTTATCAACTCTGTGTTCAGCACAACTCCAAAACACAGCCCCACACCTGCCACTGCCAAGAAAATTAACTCTTCTCCAGCTGAAACCAGCACACCTATCAACTCCATGCCCTCGTCCAAAGTCTCTCTCCAGCTCTCTTGTACACTCTTCAAGTACTGGCAGGTGCTCTGAGGTATCCCCAGAGCCTTCTCTTTTCCAGGCTGCTGGTGTGAAGCTGTTACAAAGCCATGGCCATCAGGCAAGAGAGTATATGTAGCCTGGCCATGTGAATGATGTTATGTGAGGCTGCAGAAGAGCAGGCTGTGAATATCTGAGTGTACTCAGAGACAGGCCAGTCGACCTAATGTCACCAGAGATGTCCTGCTGCAGCTGCTGGGATTGATGAAATGAACAAGGAAGTCACCAGATGCTGTTAACCGATCCTGAGATACCATGCTGCAAGTCAGTACAATTCGGAGAAATTCTGAGGAAACTACAAAAAAAAACCAGCCAAAGCATTTCAGGGTGGGCATGAGCAAACTTCCTGAATAAAAACAGAAAACTTCTCTTTTCTGTGGAATTCTCTGTTTGTAAGAAGGGGCACATTTATGACTGGGTATATATTGCAGTGGCACTCCTGAGGATTCAGACAATCCTTTCTCCAGGGAGAAGAGGGACGGAACAGTTCAGCTGCCTGTTCTGAGACTCTGCTTCAAGGTAAGCTCTTGCTCCTTTCTCACCATTTACTCCAATATTCAAAGTCTTTCCTGAGCTTTGGAGGAAATGTATATAAAGTAAACCTAGGCTGGAATTGTTGAGCTCCAAGGAGCAACCAGAGTTTATGCATGTACTGAATTGTGCAGCCCTTTGGTATTTTCTGTCAGTCAGGAGGGCAAGAACAGAAGGAATGCTTTGGGGAAGAAACTCAAGCCAGATCACCTGAAAATTGACATCAAATTCTTAAATAAGAAGGCAGGGGGAGATTACTGAGTACCAAAACCCTATCCATGACCTTGCAAAAAACCTCTGGATGAACAGAGGTACTGTCTGAACTCCTGGAAAAATTCACTCTAAAATCTCCTTGGGAAATCTAACAACTGTCACTTCCCGGACAGCATATAAACCCAGACAATCTGAGACTGCAGCAGAGGCATTTGAGAGTCCTCTGCCACTTTGGGGCTCTGAGCAGAATCCTGTGCTGCTCTTTCCCATAGTAGGTTGGTTCTTCTATTTTTATTAAGCTAGATCTTATATTAGATATGGATATATTAGATATATTAGATATATTAATATCTATTAGATATATTGGATATACTTGAATCTGGTAGAGGGGGTCATGCAAAAGGTCTTTTCAGACACTTCTCTGCTTGATTTGGGCAGATATGGCTGTGCTCTGCACACTACTGTAAACAGTCACCACCTATGGTTCCAGTTCTCACTTTCCAGCTCATTGGTCACCATGTTCCTGATCCAGAGCTGGTAAAGAGAAAAATAACCAAGTGTCCTGGGTCAGAGCAGGGCTCTGTGTAGCTCAACATCCTGAATC
>VZTN01030191.1:22880-34481 GCA_013400515.1 Erpornis zantholeuca | reverse complement strand
TTTATCTTCCTGATTATTGAGAATCTCATTACTCACTAGTGCTAAATGCTAATGAACTCTGAGTATCGATCTGTCGAAACAAGCTTCAAAAAATTGTAGTCCCCCTCTTGATTTATCATCGCTCTTTACAGTTTTCACACATGGTAACAACACTAATACCAGTCAGGACACAGGACAAGTATGAATACACAGTATGGGTATGTATGGGATAAGTCTATGCTGGGAGACAGGGCTTCCTAAAAGCTTCCTAGTATGTTATAGAAAACACCTCCTGAGAATATGTTTGTGATTTTATTTAATTCTCCAAGAATCTCAGACCAACACAAATTCTTAGTTCATGTGCTCATGGGTAAACTCGTAAGTTTACTCCTGACCTTCCCAGGCTGAGTGAGAGATCTTCTATCTCTCATTTCTAGTGACAAAGCATTCCTGTAAGAGTCTTCATTACCCATATTAAATTTATGGCTACTTCAAGAGAAGAGCAGTAATTATCCCAAACATCTATTATGGAAGTTATGGAAAAAAAAAAAAAATCAGTTCCTTTGAAACTCCTTGAGGACTAAGAATGTTAGAATGGTTTCCATGAGTGGTACCTTAACAAGAAGACATAGGACAAAGAAGTCAAGCGTTCATTGCACAGAGCATTTACAACATGGGTATTGATTTCATCTGCATCACATAAGCACACATGTGGAGATATATGCAAAAAGAAGAAAATATGACCCAGGATGTAGAAAACAAGCTTAGACAACTTAATTTTAGTTTCCTGATTTGGCCAAGTGCTCTTTTCTGACATATGGCAATCCACTTATGACTGCTGTGCTTCAGAAGGCACATGATTGGCTTCAGTGACTGCATATGGAAACTCCTGCCATTAGGAAACAGGATAGGGAATTAGCAGCAGCTAAATCCACTGAAGTCAACTACAGAACAGCACAATCATCACATCATTTCTACAATTGTTAGAAGAGTTCTCCACTTCATGTGGCATTGCAAAGAAAAAGAGCCAGGTGCTCTGAGAACAGTGATGGGAACCACTATAAACATCATTAAGAAATTAAGAAATGAGACACTGCTTAAAATATAAAAATTATTTCTTAATAGAAATATATCTCACAGGCTCATTAAATGGACAATATTCTCTAGGCAGCAGGAACTTAAGATTAACCTTACAAATGTGCTGTCATGTCATGTCATGTTAGGAATTAAATGCTTTAGCAATTAAAATTTATACACAGCTATTTATAATAATTTGTACATACAATTAGTCACTTGTTCAGTTACTCAGAAAGAATATGACACATACTACATCTGTACAGTGACATGAATTTGGTAGAAGTTTATTTTTCATGCGAAGGAATCTGAATTGTTTGCAAATATTATCCCTAGCATAACAAACTCACTGGCAACTAAGTAAGAAAGAAAAAGAAGTGTTTTAACAGCATACAGGTAACATGTTAAAACTTTAAAACCTCTTTGTTCCTCATAAGCAAATTTAATTGGTCTAGAACTGTAACGTCATGAGAGCTTGAACCTTACAATGAGTTCAGCAAAGCTAAACTTGTAGGATTCAGGACTGACAGTTTCACAATTCAAAGAACATTTATATTGTGTGTTTGATTTGTACCTATATTTTTTTCAAGAAAACTAAATATTAAAAAGAGGGCTGTTAACTTCAAAAAAGGTAAGTAAGGCACCCAGAGCTATAATGACCACATAATGGAGGTCTCCAGGCAGTCTGCCAATCATAACCTAAATTCAATCTATTTGACTTGGTTTGTTGCACATCTGTGGAAGACTGAAATGTGATAGTGTTTTTCCTGCTTTGTCAGCACAGTGTTTTCAAACAAGAAAAAGATAATTAATTACCAAAGCAAGGAAATTCCAAGTAATGAGAATGTCAGAGGAACCATGCCTAAGCAGCAGATATAATAAACCCATATATATACATATCTAATAAAACCAACTCAAGAACTGTGTTAACAGGAAGGCAGACTCTCATTCTACAGTCCCCTGGAATTTCTGCTCATAAGGCCTTAGACTATTCCTGCTCTGATCAGTGCAATTTTAATAGCATGCAACACCACAGACAAAATTCAGAACAGTTTTATTCAGGTACATCATGTAAAATGCTTTTGGTACTGTTATTTTCCAGGTACTGTCTGGGACAAAACCAATGAAAGAGTGTTCAAGTCACTTGATCTGTTAAGTTAAACTATCGAGTATCTTTTGTAATGAAGGAAACTTCGGTTCTTAGATGAGAATTTTGAATAACTTTTCACTTGTATTTACAGTATTTTTTCTGAGATATGCTGACAAAATATTTTCACTTGCAAGACTAAGGATGAATTTAAATTCCAAACAAATCACTGGAAGAAAAGGGAAAAAGTAAAAGCAGAAAAAACCCACATGTCAAATCTGCAAATTCAGCTTTAAAACTAGAAACAACTACCCTTAAGGAGAACAGAAAAGCAAATGCTAGTTATTAATTTGAAAAGCAGTCAACCAATTACTGTATTGTTCTTTCTACCTTAGTCTCATCCAGTTTTTGTCTTCATTTGCCTGTCAGTGGAGTTAAGCACTCTGTACAATTGTAAAAATAAAAGTTTATATTGCAGAATATATTATTTGTTTGAAAGAAAAAAAATATCTCAAGCATACATGAACTACATAAAAATGTGAACTAAGAAATTATGCAATTTACTAAGGGGAAAAGTGCAGTATGGAATAAATATACAACTTACTTGTTAGAAGGTATGTTTAGGGGGCAAGCACACAACTGACAGTCCTCAGCTGTCCCTTTAGTCGCATCACCATAGAAGCCAGGCAGGCATCTATCACAATATGAACCACCTGTGTTGTGTTTGCAGTCCTAAACAGAAGATAATAAAAATTGACAATTAGATAACTTGCATGTGGAAAAAGGTCTGCAACATTTATCCTTATTTTCTTCTTCTTGAGAAACAGTTCTACAGAGGTGAGCTGTCACAATCAGTATGTTCTTGTGGAGAACTTTTTCTGTGTAAAACAAAAAGAATATTCAACAGAAAACTCTTAAATTTACACCACACAACAGCTGCATTATTGTTTTAGCTTGCTTAAAAAAAACAACTTTCAAAGCAGCATAAAACAGTACTTAGTATTAATAGGTTTAGTATTGCAGTCTTGCAACAGGCTGTATTTTGTTACAAACCAATGTTTCAGATGTTGATTCCAAAAATACAGCCCAGACTATATAATTTATAAAAGTGAATTATTACATTTGACCTGTAAGGGCATTAGTTCATTTTACAAGGTCTATGTAAACAGTGGCAAAGCCTGAATTAATTCATACTTATTTGCTGGAATAGAATCTTGCCTCCGTTTCAAAAGTAGAAGCAAGGACGAGTATATATAGGGTGCTATCCAATGGTTTGGGCTCATCTATGTGACTGCATAATAGGAGAGAAATTAAGCTGAGCATATGAAACATGCAGTATAAAAATGGCAGTACTAGATTTGCATTTTTGCATAGAGCTTTTGGCTGATCTCAAATTAAACAACCTTTACCAGAATGGAAATCAGTCCTGTGAGAAAAGGCTTCCCATGATGAGTTGTAAGAACCAAGTTTTATAGTGTAGTTTTCCCTCTATTCTTCTTCCCTCTCATCATATATGACTTAGAAATCCTAAACAATTTCACAGAATCCATAATAGATTCAGAAAATTACTTTTCTGGCTTAATCTTTTTCCTTTCTTCCCCCACATTATTAGCATACCACATTATTCCTTTCACTGCTATTTGCCACAAAATACCCAAGTGTAGCCGCTCCACAATGAAAAAATAGAGAAAGTAGCAAGAATTATTTTGGACATTAAATATCATATTGATCTGCTTGGTATGGACTGAAAAAAAGGATTGAAAAAGCACATGTCAACTTCAAAAAGCCAAAACAAAAGCCATGAGAGAGATTTTTGTTAGTGGGCTATGTTCTGCTGTGTTTTAGACAATGGGCCAGATCAAACCTAAAATGTTTAATCCAAGCTGCAGCTTAAGCACACTGGAGGTTTGGTTTTGTTTGTTTATTTTGTTGGTTTGGTTTTTTTTAAGTGTGGGCACTTTCAAACTTACGATTTAATTTTAAATTGTTTTTTAAGAACACTTTAAAACTGTTTTATCATTTTAGTAAGTCACGCATATGGTACTGATTGCTATTTAACAGCCTTACTGTCTGGAACACATAATTTATCCTCAATAAGAAAACAGTGATTCCTTCTTTGCAGCTTTCCAGGACTGCAATGATTTGTACAAAGCTTTCTTACATTGTGCTCTGCAGCAGGGCAGCTGAAAAAGCACAATATCCTTTATAGTCATGAGGGCATTGGAGTCCAAAGCATTTGCCTCCAGAAATGATGTTTGTTGTTTTAAAGGGTGAAATTCTTATTGCTAGCACATACTATCGGCATATATTTGAAATTAAAGCCTTAATCACAATACTATATTTTAACATAATTTGTAGATTGTGAGCTATTACCAACTTGTTGAAACATTTAATCAATTAAAATTATGGCATTAGAACAGTCAGCTGGGTTAAAATCAACTTCCTTAAATTAATTAATTAATTAGATTGGTATTTCAAGCAGTGACATTCAAAAAGAATCTACCAGCCATACCAAAAAAATAGCCGGGAAATATATGCTTTTAAAAGAAGATATGACAAAAATAATTTAAGTGTTTCAAAAGAAAAATCCTTTGCAATTCAACTTTTTTAAGACATCATGTCAAATTATTTGTACTTTCTCTGAAAAATAATGGATTCTTCTTTTGTGATAAGTTTAGCTTTAAATATCCACAGACATATCTTAACATTTTTGAAGAATGTGAAAAGTTTATATGTCAAGGATGTTATTAAAGTGAGATAAGCTAATACACTACTTTAAATCTTCGCATCTCTTGCTGAGTGGTATTTGCAGGTTCTGCTTTTTTTAAAGTAAAAGACCTGAAACCTTCCATTTTGTAGGAAAACATTTCTTGTTACAAAGACCTGACCACCTTCACTTTGATGAATTATTTTCTGGCACTTTAACATTGGTCATTTCCATGTACTGTGTCTAATCCTACTCTATTCAGACCTCTGTGTTTACTTCCTCACAGAATGACAGAATTTCCATAGCTGGTAGGACCATCAAGTTCAACTCCTGTTCCAGTGCAGGACTCCCCAAGAGTCACACCATGTGTCTGAGTGTGTTATCCAAACACCTCTTGAGCTCTGTCAGGCTGGTGCTTTGACCACTTCCCTGGGGAGCTGCTCCAGTGCCCAACCACCCTCTGGGTGAAGAACCTTTTCCTGATATCCAACCTAAACCTCTCCTGCCGCACCTCCAGGCCATTCCTTGATGTTCTGTCACTGGGCACCACCGAGAAGAGATCAGTGCCTGCCCCTCCTCATCCCCTCACAAGGAAGTTGTAACTGCAATGAGGTCTCCCCTCAGTCTCCTCCAGGCTGAACAGACCAAGTGACCCCAGCCACTCGTCATGTAGCTTCCTCTCAAGGCCCTTCACCATCTTTGTTGCCCTCCTTTGGACACTCTCTGATAGTTTAATGTCTTTCTTACATTGTGGCACCCAAAACTGCCCCCAGCACTCGAGGTGAGGCCACCCCAGTGCAGAGCAGAGCAGGACAATCCCCTCCCTTGCCCGGCTGGCGATGCTGTGCCTGATGCACCCCAGGACAGGGTTGGCCCTCCTGGCTGCCAGGGCACTGCTGACTCATATTCAACTTGTCATCAACCAGGACGCCCAGGTCCCTTTCCACGGCACTGTCGTCCAGCCTCTCAGTCCCCAGTCTGTATGTACATCCAGGGCTGCCCTTTGTCAAGCTTAATTTGGTTGGTGATTTTCCATCTCTCTAATTTGTCAAGGTCTCTCTGCAGGCCTTTTCTGCACTAAGGGAGTCAACAGCTTCGCTCAATTCAGTAACATTGGCAAACTTACTTAGTACTCCATTGAGTTCTGCACCCAAATTATTTATCAACATGTTGAAGAGCACAAGGCTGAGGATTAAGCCTGTGGAACCCCACTAGTGACAGGTTCCCAGCCAGAAGTTCCCTACAACCCTTTGTGCCTGACCTGTGAGCTAATTGCTCAGCCATATCATGACATGTTTATCCAGCTGTGTGCTGGACATTTTGTCCAGAAGGATCCTTTGAGAAACAGTATGAAAAGAGATTACTGAAATCCAGAAAGATTACATCAAGTGGCTGCCCTTGATCACCTATGTGGGTTACCAAATAAAAGGAAATGTGATAAGCTGGATTTTCCCCTCATGAAGCCATTCCGGCTGTGACCAATGACTGCACCATCCTTCAGGTGTTTCTCAGTACCTCCCAGAAAAATCTTCTCCATAATTTTACCACACACTGAAATGAGATTGACAGGCCTACAGTTTCCATGCTGTCTTTCTCGACCTTTTTGAAGATTCAGACATTAGCCAGCTTTCTCTCAACTAGGCCTTTCCATATTCCCAAGGCTTTTCAAAAATCATTGAGAGGCCTCAGGATGACATCAGCTGGCTCTTTGAGTATTCTTGGATGAATCCCATCAGGTCCCATACACTTATATGGATCCAGTAGACCCCACACTAATTTAGAGTACACTGGGAGTTTATCATGCTCACAGCCATGGTCCTTCAGCTCAAGGCATGGGGACCCATTTAGATTATCATCAATGTTGGAGACAAAGGCAAAGAGAGAAATAAATACCTCTGCCTTGCTTATGTCCCTGCTTGTGAGGGGACCATCCTCATCCTGTAGTGGGCTGATGTTATTTCTGCACTGCCTTTTGCTATTAACTTATTTTAAAAACCTCTTATTATTGCCCCCCATATTTCCATCCGGCTTCAACTCCAGTTGAGCTTTGGCCACAGAAATTTTCCCCCTACCGTGGCAACCAACATTTCTGTATTCCTCCCGCATCACCTGACATGCTTCCACTGCATGCACCTTCCTTTTTTGCCATCTCCAAAAGAAGATCCCTGCTCAGCCAAGCTGGCCTTCTGCCTGTTGGACTTCTGACATTTTGGAATTGCCTGCTCCTGTGCCCTTAGGAGGCAGTGCTTAAAAAGTGACTAGTACAGATGGTCCCTAGCACATTCAAAAGCAAAGAATCAATATTTAAATCTAGAAACAAACAAACAAAAAAAGAAATAGGACCAAAATCTGAGCATACCTTGCACTGGGTATATTAAGAGTTTATCTGAGAAATAATGACCTTGTGTATCCTACACTTTTCTCCCTGAGCAGTTTGGACCTTACAGGACAAAGAACGAGGATTAGGTAGTATATAGATGTGACCTCATCTGCCTGTTCTCTTCAGCGATGCATTAAACTTCATGCTACTCTGACACATTTACAGATCAGTACTTTAAGTACCAAAATAGAAAAGTCCTTCTAAAATATTATCAACACTCATGAAAAATTTGTGCTTTCTTGATATCAATTGGCTGAATCTCAGTTTGAAACTTGCAAAATGTACACGAATGGTTTTGAACATCGCCCGGTTTGAGCAATGTCTAATTATACTAAGATTATTTTCTTAAAGCATGCTTAAGCCTCTGATGTCTTAATTTCACTTGAATTTCACTTTCAGTAGGAAAACGGTACTTTTTTTTTAATGTCATGAGACTGGGTATAAAATAGATTGTGATCAACTTCTCTAACTTGCTCAGTATGTTACATCTGCTTTCTTTTTATTCCCATGGAGATGGGAATTGTTGTTCCAATTCATCGATCTAGTGGTTTGGTAAAATCCATGCTTTCTTTCACGGATCCATAGACTTTGTGGCCAGGAACAATTTTATGTCCAAATACTTATGCTTTCATATTTCACATATTGTGTCTCACACTGTTTTGAATGCATTAATTTTCTGGACATATTTCACCTCTAAACACGTTTAAACTTCAGTTAGAAGTTTTAATTACACAACCTCTATGTAATTAAAACTGTAGAATTCATTTTTGTCCAAAAGTTTAGGTATGACTTGGACCTTGTTCTCTATAAACTTCCTTGCTGACGTCCTGATTTGTGTTTACTAGCATTTCCTACTGAGCCAGCTCTCCTATTATGGAAGAAACCAAATGAACTCCTTTATGCCCAGTACCAGGGAACCCTAAATTCACACTGAAAACCACTCCTGCATATGCAGCTGAGTGTATATGAACATGGAACTGATGAACCCAAAACCTTACACAGGGATTATGACAGAGTCCAAGATAGCACTTGTGGCATGCTGCTGCCCTTCCTCAGGGTACCTGTCACAGACACAATCAGGGAAGCTGTTAAAGCCAGCTAAAGAGAGTAAGCTGGGTGCCTATTTTAGTATATTCCCAGGCTGTCTAGACCAGTCAATGCTGTCTTTGGAAGCATGAATAAGCTCTTCTAGCATTTCCAAACTACTGTAATGTCAGGATGACACAGAAAATTCCCTTTCCTGTGTTATAATACAAATGTAACCAGGATATTGCAGAGACTTTACATATCTTCACTTGAGCGAGAGCCTGTGCTGCATTTAGCTAGGAAACATAATTTGGTTTGGTGAATTTGAACATGGGTAAAGGCATTTTGTCATTGTTGTGATGAACACTGTCTAAAGCACATGACCACGAGCATTGCCACTGGCTTTGTCCCACATGGTATATGCTGTTTGTATGCAGAGGGATACAGTAGGGAAAGGAAGCCACTGGGGGCTGCCCACTCAGGCAATTTGAACACATCTTTGGGGAGAAAGATCTGCTTTCTCTGGGCTTACGGATAGGAACATAGTAACCTGCAATGAATGAAACACCTTGAAATGCGCTTGCTTTTCACAAGGTTTAACCAATCTCCTAAAGCTACTGTAAATGTGTCTGTGTAACAGTACAAAAGAATATTTCTGAATGTTCAAAATTGCCCTATGTACCAAAGCAGTTATGTATATCACAATGGTAATGAGAACGTGGTATCGTGCAGCTCTCTGTGGCTGCTGTGGGGATCAAAGGGCTTTGCAGGTTACTGCAAGACATACATTAAAATGAGCTTTTTATACAGGCCTGTGTCGAAGCAGATGATTTGAGCTTTTATCATGAGTCAAAAACACATTTCAGCTTCTTTTCAACTACATTTCAAAGCTAAGGAAGAGCAAAAAGAAGTATCATATCAGTAAATTAGGTGCCTAAATTGTCTGTTGTATTACTGAAAAAACACCATGAATAATAATAAGGAGGCCAAAAGGCTGTGTAAACCTCAATAGAAAGAATGCCTTTGATGTGAAACATTTCTCTTTTTCAGCATTCAGACTTCTCTCTCTTTCACTTCAAAAGGCTTATGATCCAAATTGAATAGCAGCATTTAATAGCCTGCATGGATACTAACCGATCTGACTTACAGTGCTTTCAAAGTTGTAAGAAAATCCAGAACTGATTATAAGCTCCCTGTGCGCCTCTTCTCTACAGCCTGATCTAGTATAAGCTACAGAACACATAAAATGCAGAGTGCTTGATAACGTGTATAGATGAAAGTGCATCTTCAGCTGGTTATTTTCCACTTCCTTGTCAGTGCTGTGTTATCTTACACCAGCACCCTCGAAACATCAGAAGGGGGAGCTCCACCGTCTGAGCCAACAGCTCACATCAGCCAAACAGCACAAAAAGCAATATGCAGCTACGTGGCCTTTTCTTTCATCCAGGCTGGTGCTACAGACAAAAATAAAGAGGGAAGCTGTGCAGGGGCTAAAACCTGAAGACACAGAAGCCAACAACCTCAGATCTCACATCTGGCCATGTACTCCTAAGCAAAATAGTCAACAGTTATGGCATACCTTAAAGAAGATTCTTCTTTCCCTTTCTCTCCTATTAATTGATTTTATCCCACACTGATATTATAAACGTCGTAGCTGCAGAATATGGTCATTAATGCAAAAAAGTTTTTGTCAGGAAACACAAATCCATATTAGCCTACTGATAAACATTTCATTGAGTGTTAAGCAAGGATTCAAAACATGCCTGTCACATCAAACATGTTTTTCATTCTAGGTACTTCTTTGAGGCTTACAGTATAATTAAATTGAGAATAATTTTAAGCTTCTATTCATGAAAAAGTAATTTGAAAAATTCACTGATCCACACATTAAGGATATCTTGTTTTGCACTGCAATGCAATTAAACATCTTCTATGAGCAAAACAGGAAGAACAGTAATAATTCTAAGTGCCAAATTATATTGGAAAAAGCCTGAATTTTCATTTTGGCATTTTCCCAACAGGTCTTTCTTAAGGAAATAAGAGGGAACACTTAGAAACATGCACATTACAGAGTCTGCTTGAAATTCTGCAGGGAAATGAGAGTATATCCCACTAAACTGGCACTGGCTTAAATTGTGCTTCTGCTAGACTAATGAAATTAGACATGTTGTTTCAAGCTTCATGCCATGCCAGAAAATATAAAACTAAAAATGCCCTTGAGCCAATCAGAACAGTATATTCAGCATAATTCACCCATTCCAAAAGGCTACTGAACAAGCTGGAAACAGTGGTGTGCTGGTAGGCTTACTATGGATAACATTNTTTTATTATTTTTCTGAAGTACAATTCATTAAACATTCCTTTAAGGTTTACTGTAATTTAGAAAAAGGAAGTCATTAACAATATCTTCTCACCAAACTAGAACTGAATTCACAAAGTTACCTGCTCCATACTATAAATTGAATATACTGCAGGAGACAAATGAGAGGAGAAGATAAATCTTGCAGGAAAAGGCAATCATACATTTGCTGCTTTCTGCATGCCATGCCTTAATACTATTGATTCTATTTTAAAACATAGATCCTTTGTGATAAATAAAATCTGTTTTTTTCTTAACTGTTAAAGATACTATATCTTGGTATGAGGGGATCCTTAACCACAACATAAAGATCTCTTCTGTTACTCGCTGTCTTTTTCCTTCTTGATTATTTCAGGTGTCAGAGGTCACTAATTCAATTGCAGAGGTATATTGATGTGATGTTGGCCACGTCCACGTTTCCTGTAATGACACTTACCAGGCAGGCTCCTGTGATGTCATCACACACTTCTGCATGACCAAAACATCTACATGGTGCACAGACTNTGCAATGAAAGTTAGATAAAAAGTTAGATAAACTCTTGCTTGAACAGAGGAAGTAACGTGATTTTTAAAATTTTGTTGTATTTGATGCTTGCACACACAAAAATCATACTTGCCAAATGAATAAAAATACCAACATTTCTCTAGAAAATTCTTCTTTCTGGTGCTGTGGCTTAGCACTGACCTTAGCCTTAGTGGCAGGTGGGAGATTAGAGGAAGCCCTAACTTAATCATTCTTCTGAAATNAATTTCCCTTTAAGAAACTGCTCTGATTTTTTAACTTTCCTTTTTAAATGTAAAATTCAAACCAGCATTAAATGCATGGCCAGTAATTTTGTAGGCAGGGTGACACCAGGCAACTGTGAATCATGAGCAAAAATTCAGCAACTCCATTTGCTCGTAAGATACCGAGCAGCAGTCTTCCTCACTATATATCTCACAAATGGCTTTATAGTTTTTGCAAACTATCCTCCTACAGTAAGACTGCT
>VZTN01030191.1:0-22418 GCA_013400515.1 Erpornis zantholeuca | reverse complement strand
AACCTAAAAACAGGTTAAAAGATATTGCTGTATTTTTCTTTCTGTGGAATGAGATGCAAGTGGTTTCTGCATAAATCTATAAATCTTCTTCCTCTTTTGCTGACTGAAAAGAATGTTCTTGTGCACAGATACACAATATTGCTCAAGACAAGGCTCCAAAAATCACTACTTTTAAGAAATTAGACATGAAATATCAACAGCAGGGCTTAGAACAGAACCAAAAGATTACAGATTGAGATCTTAAGAAAAGAAATTATGTTACATTCAAAAGTCAGGAAAGTTCTTGATCATCATAGTGATGCACATTAAACACAACTACTTCTGAAGCAGAAGTAAAAGAGTACAGAGAATGGGAAAAAATCTGAGGGAGAAGAGCAATTAGATATGAAGGTGTTGACAAATGCAAGAAAATTAATGAGTGGAACACATGTGTAACTATCACAAAGGAGTCCAGTTGGTATGAGAAGTTTAAAATTTTATCTGCTTTACCTGTGCTTATGCAATTTTGTGTTCATACACATGCAAAAATGTAAGTATTTTATTTGGCCAGAATCTTGTAAAAAAATAACTCAAAATTTATATAATGGAACAATCTTAAAAGAGACAGCATAATTTAAACGGGATTTATTGTCTTTGGAAGACTGATCATGCCAATCATTCATAGAATGAAAATAAGTAAATAATAGTTGTTTTTAATGTTGCAGCATTTATGCCAGGTACTGTAACATCATTGTGCAGAAGACAAATACACACATTAAATTAAATTAAATAATGAAGAGAAAATGGAACTAGAAAACTGCCAAAAATCAATAAAAATGAAACTCTGCTAGGTTGAAACTGGCAGAAGTAAAATGTTGGACAAGGCTGAAAGTATTCAGAAGAAGAAACAAAAATGGTAACTGGAAAAAAAAAAAAAAGGAAAAGGTATTTTCAGCTTCTCTTTCCATACTTAGTTAGCCACTGTCTCTCTGGAAATCTAAAACTTCGCCTTTTTTTTTCTATGCCCACTAGCATTCATAGAAACTTTAAATTTGCAGCTATATATATGTGCTTTCTCTTGTGGAGTATGATCTTAAGTATGTATCAAATTTCAGGGACTGTTTATGATTGAAGAGGTTTAGCACTGAAGGACACAGAGTTGGACAGACAGTTTCAGCAACACCAAGGCAGGAATTCTACCCAAGTCCTTCAGCTTCTACAACAAAAGCAGATATTGAAATATCTGAAATCAGGGCTTTTCCAGTTGCTCTTCTGGACATCACACCTAAATCTGCACTGGGAGAATAAATGGACAAGTTAAAAAATAAGTGTGAAGCACAATGATACTTCATCCAGCATTTTTCTTGAAATAATTGAACAGACAGACAATGGCCAGGCTTTAAAATTATTTCTCAGCCGAGGTAGAAACTATTCTTCTCCAGTTATTTTTCCATCTGTACCATTTTGGAAGTGATAGGAATATCCATTAATTCCTTCAGGCCTTCTTTCTACGTTAGTTCATCTAGTCCCAGCAACAAGCAACCACATTTGGCATGAGACTAGACTCTAAGCCCTAAATATCACATATAAGCATGAAAATTTTTAAAGAAAAAAAGAGTTGACAAGCAAATGCCTAGAGTGCCTGTGTAAATGGCATACTGTTTGTAGTTTTGTGAAGCAGAGCATCTCGGTGTTTGAAACTATTTCCTCAAAGGCAAAGCTTTTGAAGAATTTTTTTTGGCTTCTATTTACCCCAAGCTATGCCCACGTGAAGTAGTAAATCGTACGTATACTTGCATGAACACATTCTGTGTGAACTAATGAATTTGTTGTTAGGGAAGGGGGTATTTTTCTGAGCATGAGTCTATGTTATTATCTGTAACAGGAGCAAAATAAAGTGACACAATCCTCAGAAGAACACACACGCAATTCTCAACAACTCCAAGGTAAATGGCAAAGCCCTGGGAAAATAAAAGAGGAAACTCAACCCCATTAACTCAACTAATTTGATCTGGCTTTGCTGTGCACAGGTCAGATAACTGCCATTTTCCTTCTAAAGGTGACAGGTTCATCCATTATCAATTGGCTGAAGATTACAAATATTGTTTTCACTTCCTTTTTATTAACCAAAATGTCTTTTCGTAAGTTAGAAATCACCACAGAGGCGTAAAACTTCAGATATTAAATATTATCAGCTATAAGGAACCATCACCTGGAAATGAAGGTAACTAGTGAAGCCATGGCAAATTCCTAACAGGAATGGACATCTCTCTTACTGTTTTCTACCAGCACGGGTCCACTGTTTGCTTTCAGCTATCAGGTGTTCACAACATCGAACTAGACTACATCACGATACTCACCTCACAGGAGGTACCAGCATAGCCTGGAGGACACTCACACAACTCCACTGCAGATGCCATCCTTCTCCCTCTCAAAGTGTGGTCAGCTGCTTCCATAACAACACTTCTTATTCTGGATGTAACAGAAGTTAAGCAGGCAAAACAGCAAGTTAGAGGGATAATGTGCAGCTGAATGCAACAAACACTTTAAAAGTGACACGCAGGGCCTTGTTTCTGTTTCCCTGCTTAAAAACAAGGAGGTTTTCATATTCCTCTATTTCTTCCTAAACTATATGTCTGTTACTATTTTTGTTCATCATGTGAGGGAGATTATGGTCAGATACCCACTGATAAAAATAGATTTAAAAAGTCTCATAGCACTGCACCAGGAGATGTAAGGCTATTCCTGGCTTGCAAGCCCCATGTGCCAACTTGCATTGCAGCTGCATATAGAGCAAATTTGACACTAGGCAGGGTCTTCAGAATTTATGAACCACTAGTCCAGCTTTCTAAAATATTACATTACTAAGCTTTGGATATTTTTCCTCTGGAGATCTGACCTCTGGAAAAGATGTGAGCCCTGTCCAGAAGGATTGAGGATCTAAGTATTACATACATGAAAGAAAAATATATGTCCATGAAAGAAAAAGGAAATCTTCTGCCATATACCCTGGTCTCCCCAGTGCCAGAGAAAAAAGTGCTAGTCTTGTTTAGGTGAACACTGGCCATTTTATTCCACTGAATTTTATTTCAAAAGCATGGAAGTGTGATGAGAGAAACAACAGAAGTCTTTTGATAATATTACAGCTATTATCAGAAACAGATGTAGTTTACCTCAAGAGTCTCCTTCTGGGGAAAGAACCTGGGATTTGGGAGTTCAATTTTTATGAAAATTCAAAGGAATATTAAGGTATTACACAGGCTAAATTACTTCTATTTTCACCCAGGAATCTTAACAGAGTGTTCGATAAACAAAGCTACTTGAAGAGTTTGTTTTGAAGGTGTCTTCAGCAAAAAATACCTTTCCATCATAACATTCATTTTGTTTAAAAGTAATCCATTTTCTTTGGAAAACTTAAAACAAACTGTTTTTTTTTCCCCCCTTCATAATAGGGCATTTATCTTTTGGCTGCAAAAAAAATCCTGAAAATTATTTGGATGACCTTGGACAAGAAAACATCCAAGAAAAATATTTTCTTGTTACTGCAGCAGTTGGAGGAAAGCTTAAGATAGAATATTTTCCCACTCAATTTCATGACTACTCCAAACAAACAGACATGAAAGGTAAGGGGAAAAAAAAAAAAAGGAAGATTTCTGAAATTAAGATAGAAGCTTCAGAAAAACAGAAATTTTAGCACCACTAGGAATATGACTAGACTTTGGAAGAACTACCGTTGTGTGTAATGCAGTTAGAAACTTCAATGTGGTGTGGTGATACTAGAACCTTTGTAAAAGGTTCTTGATACTGTTTTAAGGGAAGGATGCTTGTTCCTACCCAGATCTTCAGTAAATTATCTCTCATTTTTCAGCATGTCTCCTTCCCTCCATTGGACATTTACTTCATTTGAAATACTTCATCCTTCATTTGAATTTTCCTTACGATAAGATAACCAATTTCTAGGACATAAGATATCAAACAGTGACTACTTTAGCGTAAAAAATCTAAAATTTTAAGGAAAAAAAAATCTGTAAATGAAGAAACAATTTTTTAAATAAAAAGTCAAATTTTATTTCTCCTTTGAACCACAGCTATTCCCTCTCAGCATTGATCTTGGAACAAAGAGAAGCACTAACACACAGAAACAATCCACCCAGTATTATCCCACATTTGTATTCACTGAATTGTTCCAATTTTCATTACATTCTGCTATTTGCTAAATGGGATTTTAATGTGTTTAACAGTTTTTAGCATTAACAGTTAGTCAGTGAAGAAAGCCACAGTGATTTTCTTTCCTCCCATTTTGATGTTGCAATTTTGATTCCTCGATGCCATTCTGCATTCATTAAAATACATAATGCTGGCAGTAATGGGGCACTGCATCCTGGAGATGCATGAACAATTTGAGATTAGACATCGAGACCAAATATTTAAGCTGACTGTTACTGTCAGCAGGCAACTGTTGACTTCTAAAAACAAACAAGATTAAAAGGGAAGGGGACGTTTCAGGCAGTATCAGCATAGTTTACTGTCTGCTGTGCCAGGCATCTGAATCACATCAGCTACATGAGGCACATGAAGTAGTGACCCAATCATTGCTCATTTGTCTTGAAGCCAATTCTGCATATGGAAAAAACCCTTGGCCTGTTCTTTCCTCTTTTTCCTTGTGTCTAGCACTGACTCTTCTATATGTGCTTGCAAGTCACAATTTCCAATGCCTATCTGCCTGTTTGCAACACTTACCATCAGTGACCACTCTGAATATTGAAACTGAATAAACAGTGCTACTAAACTTCCTTTGAA
The DNA here is from genome assembly GCA_013400515.1 of Erpornis zantholeuca. Classification (NCBI taxonomy): domain Eukaryota; kingdom Metazoa; phylum Chordata; class Aves; order Passeriformes; family Timaliidae; genus Erpornis; species Erpornis zantholeuca. The sequence continues at coordinate 17,639 of VZTN01030191.1, read as the reverse complement.
GCACAAGCTAACAGTATTAGATCAAACAAAACAGTAAGAGTTATCTTTTCTTGGCCTGTTGCTTCTACCACAGACAGACTTAACTTCAATAGTCTGGAAGATCTGTCAAGTTAGAGGAGGATCAGGATTTAAACCCAGTTCACCTTCAGATTGATTGCTGCATTTCTGTTCTCTCATTTTTTTTGCTACTTGATCATCTAATTGCCCACTCATATAAGAAAGCTTCCTAATTATGCCATAGAGCAATAACAACACTGCAAGCTTAAAATGACCCAAAAATGTACACAAAACCATGCTTGAGTCAAATCCAGCATTACTGCATTACTATTATTTAATGGCTACTTGAAAGCATTACAGATTAAGTAATGATTCTTGTAGGTTCAACTAAACAAGGGTTAAAAATAGAATCTTTAAATTAAAGCTGTTGCCAGCTGGAGACAACTCCATTGAATTTTTAAGTCTCTTTCTACGTGACTGCAAGAAAGTTACTTTATGCCTCTATTCTGGTCTCTTTTTAAGCACAGATTATAACACCACCCTTGGAAATCCTTACACATGTGGTGACATTATCCATTTTGAAAACTTTCAGTATTTAAATGAACAGGTTGCTTAATATAGCAATCTCTAATTAGTATGTTGCATAATTCTGCTGGTGCTTTGAGGCAGAAGTTGTCATTCATGAAGGATCTAATAACCCTGTAATATTTCTGTCTCTCTGCCAGACCCTCTTAACCCTCTCAGAGGAATATCCATCTGTCCACTGCACATACCTGTTTAAAGACAATGAAACCCTTTTAGTTCATATCTACTCATCTATTAAGGCTTAGCTCTACACTGTTTCTTTTCAAAAATGTCTTCCTTTGGAGACCATCAACAGTAGTCCTTAATCAGCCCTAGATATCACAAAGAATATCTTCTTCATTGGGTCTACATTTTCCCTGAAGAACTAAATGAGAAGAATATGGAGGAAAGGGTTATTTTGCATCATCTTAAGAGTTATGAGCACAGCTTTGCACCTAGTATGTTTTAGCATGCGTGAAAGTCAAAGAGAATATAAAACAGTCAGTAATGAGGCACGTCCTGAAAATTAGCAATATGCCTACACAACAGAATACAGGTGGGCTGGATGACAGTAGATGCTGTTGTTGATACAACAGGTGACTGGGAGCATGAACTGTTCTGAGGAGACCTAATTCCACTCAGTAAATCACATCCTAATGGATGAAACTGTGATTGCTACAGTTAAAACAAAGAAGAAAAACTGAATTTCTTTAATTGTGATTGGAATTTCACATCCTCTCTTCTTTCATGCTGCACTGCAATGAGCACCCTGACACCACTCAATAATATTGTTTACTTTAGATTTGTGGACATGCTGACAATAATCACAGTAGTACAACAACCACTACATTCTTCTCTAGTAAGAGACATCAGAGGGACAGCTAGAAATGTACCAGCAATATAAGACCATTTCTAGCAAAAAAAGATACTCTTCAAAATAATTTCAGTTCCTTCTCTTAACCCCCTTTTATCTCATTGTCCTCAAGGGACCAATCTTCCTAACTGTAATGCCACTATGTCTAGGAGCTGGTGGCTACCAACATGCAAACCATAAATTGTGTGTGTTGCACAAGTCTTCTTAAAGAGTATTTAAAAAAAAAATGCTTTCAGAAAGTTATCTATAACACGTCACTAAACTGTTCCCAAAGGCTGAATATGAACAAGAATATGAAACAGTGGGGCACCACACATGACCAAATGGCTAAAGAGTAATCTGGGATGCAGACAGTCATGTATAGTCTTCCCAATTTGCCACAGACAGCTCTGCCAGTTCTTACTTACAAGGCACACTCTACAGGTTGTGCCTGTTCTACATGTGGGTGCTTACCTGAGCTGTACACTGCTGTGCAGAGGGGATCTCACCCATCCCACCCCCACTGTTCCACAGTATAGGCAGGATGGAGCCATTGCACTTCCAGCTCTGCACTTTTTTACTTTAACTGCCCTGCCAAGGTGCTTTGTGTAAGCCCCCTTCCCCTACTAGTACAAATGCCAGTGCACAAATAAACTAAGTAAACCACTGATAAATGAAATTTGCATTTCCCATAATACTTAGTAACACCTTTGGCCCAAGGAAGGCCAATCATACATATCTGCTTTGCAAGTCTGCATTTCCCATACTACTCTGTATGCTCCTGCACTCCTTTAGTTTGAAAAAATCTGATTAATGGTTTGGGGGTTTTTATTTGAATGAGAAGGGAGCAGAGGATCCTCACTCACTGAGATCCCACTAGTCCCAGCTGTAAGCTGTGCATTAACAGCTTCTCATGGTCTGCTCATAGTGCATAAGAGGTGAGCTCTGGCCTGGTGTTTTGGCTCTCCTCAAACAAGAAACCGATGGCCATGAGAGGCTTTCAAACTGGATGCAAGGAGATGCAAAGGAATACAAGGCTGATGGCTGAATGAGCAAATTAGGAAGCAGTTTGGCCCAAACTCAAGCTAGTTATGATTCACAAACTTACTTACAGAGATGTAATACATACTAATTAACTACAGAAGAAGACAGAGATGGAAGAAATATGAATTCTTTTTGCAGGGAAAAAATTTACACTGCCAAAGCTCAAATCAGAAAATCGCATGCTGTTGACAGAACCTGCCTTTCAATTTAGGATATATTTTAATTACCTAGGTATTCAAATGATAGTTAGATTGCTTAAGAAATTTCACAGCAGCAAAAACTGTGTCTATGCTCGCAGCAAACAATCACTAAATGTGCTATCAGCTCCCTCCATTCCAAATTGGCTTATGCCACTGAATCAACTGATGTGTAGATTAGAGAGCATTTCAGGTTTCATGCCTTGTGAGTAAAAAACTACTATGCAATCAATTCCATTACACATTTTAAAAATATTACTTATGCCACCTAACTATTAATGTTAATCACACAGTATCAGGAGAGAGGTTTTCTTCTAGCCCATCTGGAGTATTTGTTCACGCACTTAGGAAAATCTGAAATGCAAGACGAGCTTTACAGTTTCAAACACACTGCAGCAACTGAAATAGAACAACTGAATCATCTCACATGTCTTTAATTTTATCAGAGGACTCAGAAGACTTCACATCAAATCAGTGTATTTGAGCAGTCCACGCAGCATCCTGACATAAATCAAGGGAAAGGCTTTGGGATTAGCCAGTTCTGTGTGTGGTACTGATTAAAAACATAGAGAATTCCCCTTGAGGCACTTTTCCAGCTTGGAGACTCAGGATATTATTTTCTGGTCCACTGTTAATGTGGCCCTGTATGGTCATTAAATGGGGAAAACAATATATAAGCAATATATCATTTCCTACTTCAACATGTTATTACCACACTCCGTGATTTACCATATACATGGGAATTACCGTGTTCACAAAATAAATATATTTATAGAACTGTCATTCATGCCTTAATAGTCCATGTAATTTCATTTTCTTAAAAGGCTGCTTCTTTCTGTTGCCTTCCTCCTCCTGCCTACCCAAAATGAAAAACATACTAACAAGAGTTTGAAAGCGTAAATGAATGCTATGGATTTCATGATAATAAATTAGAGTGTTTTGAATTACATCAGCCTCACTCTCTGAAGGGAGAAAACAACTCTATCGAGAAGCTGCCTGTAGCAAAGGGGCCCGTTCCTCACATTCACCTGTAGATGGCATTCATCCCATTGCTGTACGTGGCTCTGATGAGGAGCCTCTTTACGTTTGCAAGGACAGTCATGAACTCCCTCCTGCTGACTGGAACATCAGTGCCATGCACGGAGAAAGATTCTGGTTTCAGCACAAGTTCTTCAGTGTGCTCTTCAGAAGGCTGCAGGTGAATTATCCCTTTTGGAGTGCTGATTTTCAAGTCACCTCCCTAGAGAGAGCCATGAAAGAGAGAGATTTAAATATGAAAAAAGTCATGAAAAAAAGCCCATTGGGGTACATGATTTATTGAATAATATATTTTACAAGAATAACAAATATCAGGAATAATATTCACTTTTCATAAACCTGAAATGGGCTTGCCTGATAGAACTGAAAAGCAGTGGAAAAGAAAGTTTGGGTTATTCAGATAAAACCCAGTGTCACGGTGCATGGCTCTGCATGGACAAAAGCAAATTCATACAATGCTGAGGTGCAAAAGAATGGATCTGCTGAAAGAATGTGAAAGTATTACCTTAAATGACCAATTATTTTACTTCTTCATTCCTCCTGATGAACAAGAAGCATTATAGTTTTCTAAGCTACTGCAGTAATACCAGAGACTCCTCGATATACTGAAGCTTTTAGTTCTCTGAAGTGTATCCATTTTCTGACACTAGAAATTAGCTGAAAGTATGTGCACCCTTTTGTTTTATGTCCTCAACCACCAGACTTCACACTGAACATCTGAAGAAGCAGGCCTCTTTCTTTCTTTTTCTTTCTTTCTTTCTTTCTTTCTTTCTTTCTTTCTTTCTTTCTTTCTTTCTTTCTTTCTTTCTTTCTCCTTCTCTGAAAATACAATCACTTTACCTCTATGATTACATCAGATTGAACCATCAATTTAGCTGTTTCTTTCTCTTCTTCTTCTATGACATCATAGGAGACTGTAAATTTCAGATGTCCTCCAGCAGCTGCTACCTGGGGAGTAGAAAGACAGAAAAAATTGTAATTAAATAAAAGAAAATAGGCCTTAACCACTTGGGGGCAGTTTTCTTGAGCATCAATAGATTTCTAGTGTTGCAGAACGACATGGGGATCCCTGAGGATTACAGATGTACAGATCATTCCCTTCTTGCTCAACCACCTAGAAATCACACCCAGACATCTTTCTTCTATGCCTGTCGAAGGCCGAAAATTCCTTAAACCCACAAACCAACAGAGAAATCAGAAACAGATATAAAATCTGTGCAAGTTTCCATTAGATACTTTCAGAGTACTTGTTCAGTTATAGGGTCCTCATTTAGGTCCTCTGTATCAGCAGCCTTATCAACCTATAGAAAATTCAATAACTTCAGTTTCATTGATGGAGCCGACTACCAAGACGGAAAAAAAAAAAGGGCCGTGATGTTTTTCTTGGAATTAACTGTAACCTAAAATAAAGTAAGAATTTTCCCTGATGGAGTCAAATACATTTACTTTAAAAGAATGTTTCAGTCCTTTTGCTCAGTTTCACCCAGCCTACAATGTGAGAAGTCAATGACTGGGCTCTTGTGTCACGACAATATATTTTTTCCACGCTCTTTTAGCCCCCAGAATCATGGCATTGACACAAGCTATTCCATAAAAATGGAATGTAGTACGATGCAAATCAAAAGCTGCAGACTTGAATGACAGAGTTTAGCACAGAAATAGAGCTTTCTGTTAATTGACTGGAAGCAGCATAAGTAAATCAAATGCTGCAAGAACTATATTTTGGGTTTTAAACGCGTCTGCCTCATACTTCATTGCAATGTGAGCCTCCTCTCCGAGAATATTAAAATCACAGGGATTCTTCTACTCTCCCAGTGCATACTGCTGAGCACAGAGCAAATTTCGAGTCTTTCACAAAGAGAATAATCTAGTTATTTTCAAGGATGGAATTGTTCATCATACTGGATGCTTTTGCACGCAGTAAAAGAAAGTAGTGAAAGTCAACATGTTCATAATTTTATGACAAATCTAACTTAAGGGGTGAAAAAAAGCTCCAGCATTTAAGGCCTGGAAATCAACTGATCTTAAATTAACCATAAAGGCAAATAAAAACCCAGCATCTGAGGCTGTACAGGTACTTAGGTTAAAGCCAGAAAATTTCCTTCCCATTCATAACCTGAATCTTGGATCATAGAATCGTAGGATCATAGAATCATAGACTATTTCAAGTTGAAAGGCACTCATACTAACTTGGTCACCCCTCCTCTTGACCTACTTTAATAGTTCAATGTCCTTGAGGTGCCCAAAAGTGCACACACTACTCAAGGTGAGGCTACCCCTCAGAGCAGGACAATCCCCTCCCTTGCCTGGCTGCCAATGCTGTCCCTGATGCCCCCCAGGACACAGATGTCCCTTTTGGCTGCCAGGGCACAGCTGACTCCTGTTCAACTTGCCGTCGACCCAAACCCCTGATCTCTTTCCACAGCACTGCTCCCGAGCCTCTTAGCTCACAGTCCGTGTGTATAAGTAGGGCTGCTTGATCCCAGGGACAGAATCCAGCACTTGCTTTTGTTGCATTTTGCTGGTGATGGCCCAGCTCTCTAGCCTGCCCAAGTTTCTCTGTAAGGCCTCTCTACCCCATTGGAATCTTGCAGCTCTTCCTAGTTTAGTGTCACTGGCAAATAGTGGTATCACAGGTTTATCTACATAGTGTCCAAACCTGCTGGGACCAATGCAACTGATTAAAGCATGGAAAGACTTTTTTCCTTAGATACGCCTGTTACAGCCTGAGGTCAACTCTAAGCACTGGTTTGCAACTGCAAGAGGAATGCAGAAAATTTAGATATCTGAAATGCTGCAAGAAATACCCAGAATTGCTTTCCGCTGTAGAGAAACATTTTAGAAGAGTAACTTTTGCAAAATTTTACCATTTCTATTTCAAATTCAGACTAATGCCAAAGATTCAAGAAAGCGAAAATAATGGGAAAACAAAGATTAGGGTTGCAGTTTCAGGCAACCCATAAAAATTATGTACGAAGACAGGTTTTATTTTTTCCCAGCTACATAAAAATCCAACACAGGAACTGATAGGTCACAAAGCAGAAAAAAAAAGAAAAAGAAAAAGAAAAAACCCTAAAGAAAAGGCAGCTAGAATGGATTACGGACTCCTAAATTAGAAGCAACAGGAAGCACAAGAGGAAAGGGGTGGGCTGCCTAGTCAAAAAAAAGAGAATGCTCAGAAGGAATAGGAAAATAATTTACCAAAACATTGAAGTCTGGAAAAATGAAATGGCCATTTTTATTTACCTGTGGCAACTGCAGCAAAAGCATGAAGACGATTCATGACTTCATGCATCACTATACAGAAAGCTGATTGTAAGGATGGTCAAAACAGTATCAAATTACTTGAAAATGCTACTGAAGTAGTTCATTAATTAGCAGTAGTTCAACATGTCAGACATACTCTGGATATGATGCCTGAGAGTTGGAATATGACTAAGCAGTCTCTTGAGGCCTGTGCTAGCCACAGCAGTCTGAGTTTCACTGCTGCAACTGGCAAGATTTGCATATCATGAATAGGAACACACACTGAAGACAAGGTCCTCAAGTGACACTCATCGTAGAGAATACCTCACAGTTCAGAATATGTATTTACCTTGTATGCTGTATAACACCAATATAGATTAGAAAAAGCCCTCAAACTTCTATCATTCGAAAACTACTACTTCCTTCTGCCATTGTTCACAATGGTAATTTCCTTCCTCTGCATATTTAAAGTACAAGTTCACTCACAGGCAAAGGAATTCAGAGGTCAATCCATGTTCTGCATGTCATCTCGTGCAAAAGGTACATTTCACTAAATTTTGAGTACAAGGGCAATACAGAAGTTGGGCACCTGTAAGATCCCTCTATTTTCACGTTTTTTTTTCTGTATCACCTAAAGATTCAGAGTTCTGCTTCAAGGATTGTCATCTGAAGCCATCAACACCAAAGAGAACAGGGCATAAAAGTTTGCCTTGCTGGTGACAAAGGCATGTATTGTTGAGACAAGAATAGCTGTCTAAAAATGTCAAGGAACTTCCACAGAATTTCCATTGTCTCTCCCACCTGTTTTTAGATTAATATATCAAATATTTTTTCTCAGCTTCAAAGGCAGAATCTAGGTGTTCAAAAAAAGTTGCAGACTCTCCAGGAAATACCAAGCACAGGAGAGAGAAATCAGAGCTATCTTAGTTCTAATCCAAGCAGTTTCTGGCAGATTTTGGGACTTTTTTCAATTGTTCACAGTTAACTGTACTCTACTATTATGTTACGTGCTCTTAAGAATAAAACCAGAGAGCAGATAAGACTATTTTACAACACCATGACAGAGGGTCAACCATACTGAAGCAGAAAATATGTTTCCTTTCCTGTGAACAAATGCCCATGCTCAACAGCAAGAGAGCTGGAGGGTAGGAGGAAGCACCCAGTATTACCCTGTGTAAAGCATGCTTTGGTGTTATATGCTTGTCCCACTAAAATTACTTTTAAGCCAAGACAAGTGATAGCAAACCACAAATACAGCACTGAAAACAGCATTTCTACAAATATTAGCAAGGCTAGAGATGAGGAAAGCTTGCATCTCTTCATATGGAAATCAAATTCTACCAGTCTTTCTCTTCCTGCACTTAGTGAATCTGCTGCCAATGCTTTCCCAAGGCAAGCTGTCAGGATCCTTCCTGCTAATGTCCTTGGAGAATACCTCCTTCTCACACAGATTTATATTCCATCTTACTCTTGAATTACTGCATGAAGACTCACACTCTCCCTCTCCAACGCCTCTTGTAATGCTGCCTGTAAAGGTTTAGCACTTAGTCCACTGCACTGGGGGCTGCCTCATTTCTTCTGAACATCTGCCAAATGTAACTTCAGAAGATTAGGAGCTATCTCCATTAAACAGGGTGTTGATTATAATCCCTTATCTCATTAAGCTGTAAAATGCTCTTCTGTCAGTTAAGAGACTCGGTTTGTGATTAAAGCACCTAAATATGAACTGGGGTATCTGATACGGCACTATGTGGAACCAAGTCCTCCATAAAGTCAAAGGAAAGTGGTTGGACCCCACCAAAGGATGACCTTCAAATCATTCCACTTTGTATTTATATTTAAAAAGGAGTTTGGACAACAGAAAATTTCACAAATGAATAAATAATTATGCACTAGGTGTATTATTGAAATAAAACAAATACGCCTTGTTCAGATGTTTGGTAGTAAAATCTATACAGCAAGGGATTTAACTCAGAAGGGCTTGGATGTCAGGCCTAATCCAAAAGAACTCAACACCTTCCAAACCAAAATTATATTACTGCATTAAATGTAATTTAGACTAATACTCATACACCACCAGACTTTCAAAATAAGTTAATAAAAGGCATCATAAAATCGTAGGACTCATTTGTGTTGGAAAAGAACTCTAAGATCCTCAAGTCCAACCATTAATCCAACACTGCCAAGCCACCAGTAAACCACCTCCTTAAGCATCAACAAATATCAACAAGTTGAACTATCTTTTCCCTCTTCACTGTTAGTGGTTGTAGAAGAAATATAGTCACTGACATAGTGTATTAAAGAGAAAAGCATTATAAAGGTTGTTAATATTTTTATTAGATCAATATAGCTACAATACATCTATAGAAAGATAAAAGTATTTGGAAAAACATAAATCCTATTATATAATTATATAGATGGTCATACAATTAGAACTATACTAAATGAAAAAATGCTACCAGAAAAATTTTAAAAAGGGGTAAAAAAGGGCAAAGGCTACAAATATGAATGGGCAGAACATTTCTGTGAAGAATGTTAACACACATACTGCTGAATATAAAACAAAGGACTCTCACAGCAAGTTGCTGATAGTAAGTTAAGGTTCTAAGAGATTATAATGTTTTCTTACTCTGGAAGGCATCCCCAAAAAAAACAAACCTCCCATTTGTTTCCTGATACACCTGTGAATGTTTTTTGCTTATTGCCATGATTATGAGAAAATACATAAATATTCACTAAGTCTTCCAGTGGCTCTGTCCTATTCAGCTAACAGAATCACCAGGTTGGCAGAGAACTTCAAGATCACCAAGTCTAAGCCATGTCCTAACACCACCTCAACTAAACCATGACACTGAGTGCCACATCCAATCTTTTTTTAAACACATCCAGGGATGGTGATTCCACCACTTCCCTGGGCAGACAATTCCAGAACTTTATCACTCTTTCAGTAAAAAACTTTTTCCTAACATCCACCCTAAATTTCTCTTGGCACAGCTTGAGACTGTGTCATCTTGTTCTGTCAGTTGTTGCCTGGGAAAAGAGACCAACCCCTACCTGACTACAACCACCTTTCAGGGTGATAAGGTGAGACTGATAAGGTCACCTCTGAGACTTCTTTTCTCCAGGCTAAACAACCCCAGCTCCCTCAGTAGTTCCTCACAGGGCTTGTGCTCCAAGCCCTTCACCAGCCTTGTTGTCCTCTGGATGCGCTCAAGCATCTCAAAGTCCTTCCTGAAATGAGGAACTGGACACAGCACTCAGGGTATGGCCCCACCAGTGCCGAGTACAGGGGAAGAATAACCTCCCNCACCAGTGCCGAGTACAGGGGAAGAATAACCTCCCTGCCCCTGCTGGCCATACAATTCCTGATACAGGCCAGGATGCCATTGGCCCTCTTGGCCACCAGGGCACACTGCTGGCTCATGATCAGTTCGCTGTCAGCCCAGTACCCCCAGGTCCCTTTCTGCCTGGGCACTGTCCAGCCACACTGTCCCCAGCCTATAGCACTGCAGGGAGTTATTGTGGCCAACATGCAGGACTTGGCACTTAGACTTGTTAAACTTCCTCTTATTGGACTCTGCCTTTCTATCCAACCAATCCAGGTCTCTTTGCAGAGCCCTCCTACCTTCCAACAGATCAACACAAGCTCCAAGCTTAGTGTCATCTGCAAATTTACTGATGGGAGACTCAATACCCTCATCCATGCCATCAGTAAACAATTAAACAGAACTGGCCGCAGCACAGATTCCTGGGGACACCACTAGTGACCGGCTGCCAACTGGATAGAGCACCATTCACCACCACCCTCTGGGCCTGGCTCTGCAGCCAGATCTTAACCCAGCAGAGATTGCACCTCCCCAAGCCGCTCCCATGGCACTATCTACCATTAGTTACTATGCTTGAAGGTAATGGAATCAAAACATACACAGTTTAACACTGCCTGCTAGCCTTCTTTAATTTCCATGAAACAGAGGTGCAATAAAAGTTTGAAGTAGATTTGGACTCTTTCACCTTGACAAACTCTCTAGGTACACATTAATTTTATGACATGGATTTCAGTGAATGTAGAGATACCTGCCACCAGAACATCAGCACTAACCATGTGAAGGAAACCCGTTAAATAAAATAAGATTTTTCCCAGTTTATTCATGGTGACAAAGTTAGTCTATAATTCACTGGCATCTAAGCAGTTCTGATATGGTTTGACAAGTCACTGAACAATGCACCACCTTAACTGATGGCTCAGTGCACATGTGCTCTTCTAGCAGCCCACTCGGTGTAGAAGGGAATGGACTAAGGGCAGCTTTTCTGCTTTTTCTAATTTAATTTACTTGTGTTGAAGGAAATATTTCACTGTTAATTCGTCTCTCATCTGGATTATTATCTTCTGTATGAAAAAGTACCAGCTGTAAATTTGTGATATTTAATTGGATTTTGCTGACCCAGTCTTCGTGCTAGTCATAGTGTGAGGGAAGGCAGGGACTAGAAAAGAATTCTGATAGAACCATCACCAAGAAGACGTCAGACATTTCTTCATTTAGTAATAGCTCTCAGTAAAGACTGCATGTGTTAGTTCTACTCCAGATCCAATTAGAGATTAAATAGACTCTCCTCTCTTAGACAGATTGAATTTAGATAGGATATAAAAGCTCTTCTGAGGCATTAGAGCAATATTTCAGATAAAGCAGGGAGCAGAATAATCATGTTTTATTTGAATGACAGTATAGTTCTGGCTAGCTTTAAAAAAAACCCCAGAGTTTCCTTTATAGGAAGTGAAGCTTTTCCCCTGAAAGAAAGGACTCTTTCTCCCAAGCTTTCTGCCATCTAGAGCTCCCCCAGCTCTATGCTAGCTAGTTCACAATCCTAGTTTCCCTGCTTAAGTACACTCCGAATTCTTCTGTATAATTTGATGCTACATTCTACTTTTTCATAATGCTGCTTCCAGAAAAGCAGACCAACTAAGGGAGCAAGTTTAGGTAAAGTAGCCTGACTGCTTGGCAATGGTTGGTTTAATTGCTTTCCATGAGCATTTCTCTACAATACAGAACCATTCAAGGGGAAAACTGAGAATTTCAAACCATTCACTGTCATCTTCAGTTTCTTCAAACAGACCACTCCGACAGCCAATAAGATTTCTAAGTCATTCTTTCCTGGAATTCTTATCCAGAATGTTATGATACAGGCTCTTCCTCTGCTGATCCTACATTAAGGCAGAGTTGAGTAAAGGAAAAAGGAGTTTTATTCAATGTAGGCACTTATTTGATCACACAATGTTCTGTGATGTCTAACCTATATGTTAAGAAATCAAAGAGCAAAAGTTAAAGCATGCCATTGCTTTATATCTTGCACACACATTTATTTGCTCTACCTTGAATGACATTTATGAGCTTTAAAAAACCCTAAAAAAAATCCTTAAGCCTCATTGTATGAGATGTTCTTTCTTTGTATATTGGACAATAGAACTACATATTCACAATAATCTCAATATTTAATATTTTCTGGGCAATGGAAAGAACCATCAAATCTGTGGGTTTACATTTTTTCCCTTAACTGAATGTTTTTTGCTTAAGAGACAAATAAAACCTGTCCAAAGAGTAAGCACAACCCATAAGGAGCAATGAAAACTCTGGTAAATTGTATTTCGTATGTACCTTGACCACATCTCTTCCCTATTTTATGCTCAATACCTGAGCAACTGGGACCTTTCCAGAAGACTTATTAGTCTTAACTAAGCAAAGTCTTTCACAGCATCTGATCATTCAGCTGCAGAAAAAATACCCTGCACCTATCATAGAAATACTGTGTGTTCAGATTCAAACACTATGGAAACATGAGTGAAGAAAGAACACCAACAGGGGAAGACATTAAAAACTAGAGAGTATCTCCTTAATCATCCCTTGAAAATATCCCTTGTTTTTGCTAGCATATCAATAGATCAAGTGTAATCAGACAACTTACACCTTTCTACTTTTTGGTCCTGGTGCCTTTTCCTTCTTGCTCCGGAAGTTCAATAATTTTTGATACAGTGGTTGATAATGTCTGCCATCCTGAACATGACAATCTGATGCCTATTTCCAGACCCTTTATATTTAAAATAGTTTGTCACAAACAATTTAGACCAAATAAATATTGCATAATTCCTTTAATCCAATATATCTGCTAAGAAACATTTACATGGAAAACATTTTAAGAGAATCAGTAAGAAGCTCCTTGTATTTTTCAAAATTATTTCAGTAAACTCAGCCCAGTCTAACTGTTACTGAGATGTTGTATTAAAGTTATCATTTCATAACCCTAGTTCCCTTCTTCCTTGGATAGACTAGACTGTATTATTTGGATGTCTAAACAAAACACAACTATTCATTGTGTCTTATATATAATGTTGAAACATCCAATTATATCATGGAACTCTAAAATGAAAAATGTAATAAATCTCAGTTCCTAAGGAAGATGGGAACTGAATAACATCAGCTCTCCTGTGAGCCCTCTGCTGCCACTCCTACTTACACTGAGTAGTTGCTCCTTCTGAACTTGGCACTGAAAAAATTAATGTAATCAGTGATTGATGGAAAAATTTGCACAGTAAGATTATATGCTGTCTCCTGAAATGTATTTATGAATGTTGACATTTACTCTACAAATTCTCAAATCTCTACCGTAATTCCCAGCTGTCATTTCCTCTCACTGCAGAAGAGAAACAGAACTCTCTGGTCAACCACTCTTGAAGTCTAAAATAGACTTCTCTAATGATAAGCTGTTACAAAATTTAAAATATCTGATTACTTTTTTACAGTTACTTAACCACAGTAACCAAAGCACACAGCCTTAGTATGGTTACTCACTTTCTTTTTCTTTGCTTTCCGTGTAATCTTTGACTGTGCCTTCCCAACCACTGCTCCCCAAGCTGCTGTAACTAGATCAAGGATTCAAAAACACAAAGCAGGGGCATGTTCTTCCAGTAATGGTGTGATAACCTAATTCATGTACAAATATTGTGCATGTTTATTACTGTTGTTGCAGGTAAGTCTTTGGAAGTTTACCAATCTGGCAAAAATGTACCAGAAGCTGTGACACTGTAGCATAGTATGTCAAGCATGCATCATAGAAGGATATTTAAAGAAATTAACCTTGTATGTCATCACAGTTGCAGACATTTTTCCCTGACTGAATACGGTTAAACTGAAGGAAAAGAAAAAACCAAACCAAACAAACCAGTTAATACAAACTCAACAGCTGCTGCAACAGCTGTTCTGATTGCTCTAAGCACCAATTTAGCAGGCCAGAGTGCCTAAATGGTGTAAGCCTGGGTAAAAATACCACTTTTTATTTAACTCTGAAGATGTTTCAGACTACTAGTGATATAGTAATCAAATTAAGTATTTGAGCATCAACTCTGAGACATGTTTCTAAGTAACATATCCTCATCAAATGCTTCTAAATAAAAACTGTTTACTGCTGGTCTTGTAGCTGTCAACAACCTCATAATTGAAAGTAATTCTTAATTTTACTGATTAAATGTTAGTTTCCCAGTTCCATGGTCTGTGGCTCCAAAGGGGCAAACCATAATTACAGTAGACATATCAATAAATGCCTTCCTGTAATATTAGAATGAATGACTAATTAGAACATTTGTGCCGAAGTCCAGTTCTATTAAAACACAAGAATTGACCTTTCCCCTCCCTTCTCTGACTGTATTCCTTCATAAATATTTTAACAAGAAAAAGAATTTGCATAATTTTGCAAAACTAAAAGCTCATATTTCTATGGCAACAAAGTCCCAGCATGCAAGGATTATTAAAAACAAAAATGCAGGACTATAAAACAAGAGCAATTGTTCAGGTCCAAATTAAAAGCTGTTCTTCTTAAAAATACTGCTTTGCAATGGCATATAGGGCTAATCAATATTTGCTTATGATATTGCTGAGGTCATCTCATGGCATGATGATCTTGAAATAAAAACCTATGGATGCCTTCTAAAGTGCTTATTTGCTACTGAAAAAGCTTAAACAGTGTATGTAGCAGCAAGAAATAGTTAAATTCTGTTTTTGTTAGAATCACAGGATCATTAAAGTTGAAGAAGAACTTGAAGATAATTGAGTCAAATCAACCCAGCCCATCTTGTTCACCACTAAAATATATCTCCAAGTGCCATCAAGTGGTACAGCAACTGTTGTTAGTACAGTTCACCAAGTTAGACTCTGAGTATTCTTCATTTCAGGCTTTCTTTTGTTTCCATGTTTGTAAAGCACCAAGCAAAACAGCCCAGGAATGTTATTTCCAAACTTTGTCACAACAGAAAATGGAAGAAAAAATTCCCTTCACTTCTAGCCAGCCAAAGGTTATTTTCCTATCTCCTTCTACTTAACTAGTTTGCAACATTACTATTGACAACAGTGTACCACAATGATGGCTGCACTAGTAATTCAAAGCAAAGTATGACATAAGAAGCACTTTGGGATACTTTAGGAAACTGAAATACATCATAATGTTTCAAGTATGAAGGAGTTGTGTAACTGAAGTATCTGTTGGGCAAAATTATTCTGACAGGAAGGATATACTGCTTTTAATAACTGCCAGTGTTTCTAAGCGGGAGATTTTGAATGAAATAAAATGTAAATAAATCAATATTCTGAAGAAAATTCTTTCTTTTCTAAGAAAAATACAAGGATTTGCAAAGCCCAAATATCTGCTCTTCAGAGGTTGCTTGTCATTTGATATAATAAATGCAACAATAATATATTCTTATTTAGTATTTTGCTGCACATCATGGAGACCTCTAAGGATCACCTATCAAAACAAAAGCAGTAAGAATAAACATTTGAGTATTAAAAAAAGATATAGATGTGTATAAACTTGTCTCTATGTGCTACAATTCAGCAACACTAATCACAGAAAAAACCCCAAACAATTCCTTGCATTTTGCTTTCATTTTTCAGGTAAAGGCGAAAACAAAACAGTGAATCAGAACCCTGTGATTTTTTGTCTATTTTCAGTCAGTAAAAACCGTATTTTGAATTACTTTGCCTCTGGAGCCAATGCTTTCTCATTATTAAATTCATGGCCACTTTCCCAGCTTGCTAGTTTTGCAATCTTTCTTCTGCTAACCTTATTCATGACAAACTAACATAGTTTTGAAAAATACCTACTTTTTTTTAGAGAAAGAAACTTGTGTTTGATGTTAATTGACATGAATGCTAGTTAACAGTAACTAAATGTATGTATGTATCACACAAAACCTGAATTTTAATACTGTTTTACTCAAGGAACAAAGATATTCCAGAACAGTACAGGCAACACTTAATTAACAAATACGCTTTAAGACAGGTTTTTTTTTTAAAAAACAGTGTAGATAAAAATCTATCGTGCCATTCTTTATTGTACCCATGGAAGCAATTCTGCACTTGTTATCACCATCATGGTAATCCACAGATGATTATTACTTGAGGCAATGTTTCTCATATATAGAAACACTACTCGTGCACAGTCACATGCACACACAATGTATCATATGCACACTGTGAAAATAAAACTCGATATCCATGCATCTCTGAAAACTACAAAACTGCGCTGCTGTTTTAAAAGGTAAGAAAAAAAACATGCTTGCTTCAAATAATCTTAAAGAAAAGGCACTTTCTGCAAATCTTTTCAGGTAATTTTTTTTTGGTCAAGTTCAAAGTCTTTATCTTTCTTAGATATGATTTTCTATGAAAAAAACCTGTAAATTTCTTCTGAGGAGGCTGAAGGAAGGCTGCGCAATCAAGCCAATGAGATTGGAGAGCAAAGGAAAGACAGAAGACATGCAAACTGATGCCCAAAATTGAGAAAGCAGAAATGGCATCGCTTTATAAGTCCTCCATATGAGAATTTATTCTTTCAACTTCAATTTGCCTTAATGGGAGGTGACAAAAAAATCCTTTAGCCATTGCAAAGATAATGCAGCCCTATGAACTCGGTGATTTCTGCAATCATGTATGCTATTTTTAACATTATCACTCTTTCCCCTTAAATGAAAAATATTACAAAAATGTATTCTCCATATATTACTATCCTGATTAGAAAAAATACATTATTCTACAGCATACTATATAGGTTTCTGCTTCTTATTTCTTTCTACAGGTACAGTGCCTTCTGTTTACAGACTTGAAGCAGTATCTTTTATACCAATTACCAATTTAAATACTGTATCTTTTACAGGAGGAAAAAAAGGACCCTTACATTCATGAGTTACCTCTGCTTTAAAGGCAGAATGATGGGAGAAAATTTGCTTTAGATGAATTAATAACTGTCAAAAAAAGAGGGCAAGTCTACTGCCCACGGGTTACATGTGCTGAAAGAATCAACATCAATCTTACACTGGCATAAGCTCTATGACTGTCTTATACAGAGGCCCATTTGAAGGATTCATCATCAAAAAACACTGCAGTTCCATGAGGTATGTTAACATAGAGAGTGTGATTAATATAAAATGAATTTGAATTCACTATAGGTAGGGAAAAGTTCTACTGAGATTAAATGTTCTCAAACCTGCCAACTTCAGACACTTAATCATGTAGATATTTTCCAGTTCTATTTTTTACAGAAAGTGCTATGTGGATATAAGTGAAAGTCACATATTTCAAAGAAAGCCTCCTATTCCCTTCACAAATTCATGTTTCAAAATGTCAGAAATTCCTTTACTTTTGGTTATAGAATATATTGCA
>VZTN01030190.1:138928-159585 GCA_013400515.1 Erpornis zantholeuca | reverse complement strand
GGTGGAGATGCACAGGATGTGTGGATGGTCCGGGAGTTTGATGGGTGCGAATCCAGATTCCAGGTATTGCCTCGGGGCTCGGATCACAGCACGCAGAAATCTGCCAGACACCCGATGTGATGAGAATCCTCCCAAAAAAATCCCTCCTGCAGGCACTGGGGATGCAGTGATCACTCCTGGCTGCGGGTTGGGGGTTGTCCGTGTGGGGTGGAGGAGCTGAGTAGCTGCACAGGCTGAGAACTGCACTTCCCCAAGGTTAACAGCTTCACACCCAGCGGTGCCGCCTGGCTTTGATGCATCGTGCAGAAATAGGAGCCAAAGCCACCCTGGTCCCTTTTTGCAGGAGCTGCGGTGCTGCTTGGAGAGAGCTCAGCCAGGCCAGGCATGTGCATCCCAAAATTTGGCTCTGCCAGGTCCCTCCCTTCCCTTGCCCTGCGATAAATGTGCTCCAGGAGACAGGGAGGGGAGAGCTCTGCAGGCACAGCGGTGCTGCCCGGGGTCGGGAGCAGCCAATGTGGTCCATGGGCTGATAAGTTACCTGAGGAGGGAATGACTTCAGGGATTGGATTGCGTTGCCCAACTCGGTTACATGGAGATAACATCGTGGTTTAAGACATCGATCACTTCAAAGGAACCTGCAGAGGGATTTTAATGCCTCGCAAATTGCTTTTCCTTCTATTCAATTTACATTCACGATTGCACAGAGCATATTTAGGAGCTTTCCAAACTGCCACAAACAATGACAAATCTCTCCTGAAATGTTCTCCTGTTGCAGTAAATTTGACCTGACAAAAGAGAGGGAGAAACTTCAGCCTCCTTCAGTGCCATGAGGGTCTCCTAACCCCACAGTGAGCTGGGGTTTGGGCTCACCAGCCCTGAACCTTTGTAGGAAAGGCTTTGCTGTGATGCTGTAACATCCGAGGGCTGGGTCAGGATGCTCTGTGTGAGAGAAATCACTGATCCTGAAATTACTTCCCTGTGGAAAATCTTTTTGATGGAGCTGGGGCCTCTGAAAGGGCTGCTGGTGTAGATTAAGCAGTGTGTATTCCTGGCAGTGGGATACAGTCTGCCCTTGCCTCTGGAGATGTGGTAAGGAAAGACAGGGATCACTTCTGCAGGAAAAAAACCCTTCTTGCTTTCGTTGGGGCTGTGAGGTTGAGCCTTGGTCCCAGTGCCCATGAGAAGGACTGATTGCCATCCAGACTAGCATGAAAATGGGAAGGAAGCAAGGAGCTGGGAATATAGGAATGTGCCTCAGGTGCTGGCAGCATGGCTGGGGTTCACAGTGCAGGGCTCTTCTCATCTGACACGGAGTCCTCAGGGCATTGTTTTCAGAGATTCTTGCTATGGCAAGAGGCACAAGAAGTGCCTCTGGGCTGGGATGTGTTTCTCTCTGTCAGGCAGGTTCAGGATTCCCATTCCCACCAGCCCTGCCATGGCCCCTCCAGTTCTGCCTGGCTCACCATCCCATGGGATGCTAATTTAAATGTAATCAATACAGCAGTGATTGGTTTGCTGCTGAGAGAGGAGCCCTTTCTCCTTCTGGAGGGACAGGCTGCCCTGGCATCTGGGGGAACATAGGAGTCCTCATCTGGGGATCCCAGCCGTGATGTTTTGGGATTCCCAAGCTGCTCCAGCATGGCTGGATCTGATCTTCACGGTTCAGGAGATACAACATGTCTTCCATATTTGCTCCTTATGCTCCCAGTGGCCTCTTTGCTCCCATATCCATGGGCTTGGCATAGCTATCTTGCCGTGGCTCCTGGTGGGGAGAGGGCTGGGAGAGGAGCGCAGGTGCCAGGAGGAGGGGAGGAATTTTTTCCCAGGCAGTGTCCAGGGCTTGCTTCTCTCCGTGATCTGCTCCCATGCTTCCCACACCATGGTCAGGCAAGGAACCCTCTCGCCTGCATTTAATTTCATTAAAGATGTTAATTCTGGCCCTGCCTCTGCATATTCATGAGCCAGTGGTGTCCTTCCGCTGCCGTGGACAGCCGGGATGAGCTGCCATCACAGCACACAGCGGGGGCACAGAACGGGAGGGTGCCATGCTCAGCTCAGCCTCATTCCCCTCCAGCTCGTACCTGCTGCTTCCTGGAGGCTTCAAAAGCCAGTGCAGAGCTGCAATGGGTTTGCTGCAAAACTCCTGCTGGGTTTTTCCAGCAGCATTCCAAAGGATTTCTCCAACTCCACGTGGCTCCTGCTTGCTTAGGTGCACCTGGATGATACCCAAAGCACAAAACTTCCACAGTTAGTTTCCCAAATGGAAATCTGTGGATAGCAGAGGCCAACCTGAGCTCCTCGGCACAGCCAGGACATCAGAGTGAAGCCTCTCAGTGTGTCTGTGTCCTCACATTTGCTATGTGGCACCTGCCAGAGCATCTCCTGCTCTGATGGAGCCAGGGATTTCAGCTGGGAAATGTCAGCTAGCCTTGGATGGATTAAGGGGTTTTGGCATCATTCCTGGCACCTTTTTATCTCGTTCCTCCATGAAGCTATGATCTCAGGGATGACCGTGCTCCAGGGGAAGGCAGCAGTCAAATGCAGCAAGGAGTAAAGCCCCTACAACAGAGCAAAACCCATTCCCAAGGCCCTGAGCATGGACAGGCTTCCCAAGCCCTTTCATTCAGCTGGTGCTTCTGTGTGGGAATGTCATGTTTGGCACTTTCCCTGATTTTCCTGCCTTTTGGGGGTCTGAGATAAAGCCTTTCAGTATTAGTGATCTATCCTAGGAGACTGGGAAGGGCTCTGAAGAACTGAAGGCTGTGGTGGTGTTTCTGCTTTCCAGCTGGAGCTGGGTGTAGTGGGGCAGCCTCTTTATGTGGGGCTCTCAGGCTGGTGCCTGGCACTGCCACGTGCATCTGTGTCCCAGCTCTCTCCGCCTCATCCCCTCCTTTTTGGAGCCACTCAGCAGCAGAGCACAAAGCTGCTCTGTCCCCTGGGCCCTCTTGGCCTTAGATGGCTCCAGAAGGCTGCCAGCTTCGTTACTGGGCTTGATTTAATCCTGGTTTTTGTGTAACAGCCTGAAAATCCTCACGGCCATCAAGGCACAGCACACTGAGGGTCTGGAGACACGTGTTCAGACCTTGTTCTGGGCTCCTGTGGAAACACTCCCACGGCTGTCACAGCCATGGGGAGGTGCTGGGATGCACAGGCAGGACTAGATTACATTTACAGGTTCTCTTCCCGCTCCAAACACTCCATGATTCTATTGATCTTTCCCAGATGCTTGGGATACCTAGAGGAAATGAACTGGTTTCATACTGGCATCTTCTCCCAAGTGTTGTGTTTGGATGGGGACATAACTTTGAGGCTCCAAAGAGTGAAGGAACCATGCTCGTTGGGCAGGGGAGTGCTGGGGTTCTCTCCTGTCCAGTCAGGTTATTTCCTCCAGCACATCTTTGATCTGCTCCAAATGCTTTCAGCTTTTAGGGCTCAACCCGTTTCCCTTGCATAGCCTTTAAAATGTGCAGTGGAGTTCTGAATTTTCCGTCTCTGCTGCCCTGTTTGCTGCTTTCTCCCTCCAAATCCAAGTTAGCACTGTAGAAAATAACACAATTATATTCCCTTCCCCTGCCTTGCCCCTTTCATCGAATTAGTGGATGTACCAGGGCTGATCATTAATCTTCCGTGGCTCCGGGCTCTGCTGGTAAATCTGCTGGGGTGAAGCTGTGGAGTCATCACAGCACAGGGCTCTGACCCTGCTCAGGGCTCAAGAGGGTCCCTGAGGTGTCACCCAGCTGGTGGTGGCTGTGGCATGGTGTGGCTGTGCTGGGCAAGCAAGTGCTGGGCTCCCTCTCCTCTCCTCTCCTCTCCTCCCTGAAGCTTCCCAGTTTGCATTGCACAGGGAGAAATGGGAAAGTCATAAATCAATCTCAAGTGTTTCTCTTCTCTTTAGGGGTAAAATAATAACCCCAAACAAAACAAGGTCGGGAGAAAGGAATTCCTAATGACAAACTTACTTCAGCTAGGACACCAGGGGCTTCAGCAATATGAGATTAAACCTGCTGTGCTGAGACTCTATTACTCCATATATTACTGTGTGCTGCTGGACTGATGGTTCTCACAGGCGGAAATATAACCCTTGGAAATGTCAAGGCACATAATAAAGAGACCTAGCAGGGGAGGCTGGATGGCTCCGGGGATTGATAAAGCCTTTACAGCACCAGTGCTGCTGTGAGGAGGGGTGGGTGCCCGCTGGAGCTCACACTCTTTGCTGGTCCCTTTGTTAGGTGGCTCCAAGGGAGAGGTGACATGGGAGAAATTCTCCTGGAACAACTCCGTCTGGCCAAGTTTGCTTTGGAAATAAAGCAGGGACCTCAAAATGAAAGCTTGGATGAATAGTCCTGCGTCCTTGTGCTGTGTTTGTCCCCGGGGTGGCTGTCAAACTTACACCTCTTCATTAGCTCTTCATGCTTCCCGTGTCCTCTTGGCACTGCCAATCCATTGGGGACAGACAGTTTCCCTGGGAGCCCTCAGGGTCTCCTGGGTTTGTGTGAGACCACACTGTAAATCTCTTGGGAAGTGTCTTCCTAATGGCTGGTGGATAGAGCCATCTCAAGGGGAAGGCAGGCAGCACTTGGGATCACCGCCAAGGACCTCGTAACAAATCCTCCAGGGTTGGAAAAAGCGTTTGCTCGTTGGCATGTGGACCTATAAATCCTGGGTTTGGGAATGGGCAGGAGCACGAGCTGCTGGATGAGCTGATGCTGGTGGGTCTGTGTATGCTGTTCCCCAAAATCCCACTCGCCTGTGCCGTGCATAACTGGGCTCCCTGACAGCCCTGGAGAGCACTGCTCGGTGGCTGTGGGCTCTGAACCTTCCCATCCCTCCATGGAGGCTCTGGGCTCTGAACCTTCCCATCCCTCCGTGGAGGCTCTGGGCTCGTTAAGGCGAGAAGAGGGAAATAAATCTCCTGGAACTCATGAACTATTTACAGCAGTGCTGAGCAAGCAGTCTGCATTTATTTATTTATTCTCCCCAGGACGCTGCACTGGTGAACCCGGAGAGTTGGGAATGCTGCCAGGGCTTCCCAGTCCAGCCCCATGCTGTCTCCTCTGCATGGGGCTCCCCGTGGGCAGGCAGCTCCCTGAGGATCCCAAAAGGCAGCAGCACACATGCCCTGGGAGCATCTGTGTGCTGTGTGTGACTTTGGAGGGAATAAAACCCAACCCTTCCTTGTGCTGAGGTGTTTTCAGCCCTGCTCTGGCTGGGCATCCTTGTGCCCAAAGCCACAAAAAGAAGGAAAATCATAATGCAGAAGAGGAGAATATTTTGCATGGAGATGCTGCACGTGAAATGTATCTGCAGCTGGTTTGGGGTGTGAGGGAGGATCAACAAAAGGATTGGGCTGGAAGAGACCTTAAAGATAATTTTCCTCCACCCCCTGCCATGAGCAGGGACACCTCCCACCATCCCAGGTTGCTCCAAGCTCCATCCAGCCTGGCCTTGAACAATTAAAGGGATGGGGTTTGATTTTATGAAATAGCCGTTTTTCCCTGCATCATTCCCAGACAATTGGTAGATATTGAGGAGTGATCCTCCTAGAAATTATACATCCCCTGGTGTTTTGTGAAAACAGATCCTTTAAACAGCCAAGAGACAGCTCAGGGTTTGCTGGGCCCTGTCTGCAGGACCCTGCCTTGCACGGGGATGTGTCTGGGAGGCACTGCCCTGTCCTTCCTGTCCCTGTGCATTCTCTACCCCCGAATTAGGGTTGGTGGAGAAGGTGCTGTGAGGAAGAAGGAATGGCTCCTTTCCCTTTCCTGGCAGCACTGGAGTCTCCTTACTGCCTCTTGTGTTTCTTCAAAGGCATTTTCTCGTCGTGGGGCTTATGGGCCAAGGACACTCCTCGCCTGCAGCTTTATATCTGTCAGTTTGATCAGCAAATGGGGGAGAGGGCCATAAAACTGTGGAGGCTGAGTCCTAGTCCCTTTAATCCCGCCAGGAGGGCCGGCGTTATTTCCCCGCCGGGAGCGCTAATAGGATTCTAATACGCTGGCAAATGGGATTTTTTACAACTGCCATTCTGCAGTTACGGAGCTGGTGTGTCACCAGGACAGCCCTATAAATTCTGGGGAGGGAGGGGGCATGGCAGGGGGAATGGTGCCCTTGCTGATGGTGTTTGGGAAGGACTGGCTGGGTGTCCCATTGCTGTTTTTCTTGGAGCATCTCCATGGCTTGACTGGGCGGTGTTGCTGGGCTGTACATGCTGGTGGTCAGGCTGATGGGGCAGGGCTGGTTTGGCTGTTTCTAGTGGGCTCTTAGTGTTGGTGTCAGGAATGTTGGACTTACCCTCCTTGCTCCATGCCCTCCTTGTTCCTTCCATGCTCTCCTTGTTCCCTCCATGCTCTCCTTGTTCCCTCCATGCCTTCCTTGTTCCCTCCATGCCCTCCTTGTTCCCTCCACGCCCTCCTTGTTCCCTCCATGCCCCCTTCATGTGAGTGCCAGGATGAGCATCTCTTTGATGCTCTCAGCAGGCAGAGCAAGGAGCTGGGTGCTTGGTCGTCTTCAGGTTGTTTTAAAGGTTTTGCTGAGCCCTAATCAACCTGGGAAATTTCCAGAAGGATCTGTTTGTTCCTCCCCTTCATTGCTGCCCCCTGCCTGTGCCTCCTCTGTGGCTGTGGCTGGAAGGCTCCAGCGTGAAGGTCACATCCAGCTCCCAGCTGCCTTTCCCAGCCAGCTCCAGGGCTGGTGCTCAGGCCAGTGGGACCATCAAGTGCCTGGAGTGGCAGGACAGGGATTCATTGCAGTGGTCCCTGCAGGGTGGCCATTCACGGAACACCTGGTCAGGGAAACTCCCTGGAAGAGCAGGGGTGTTGTGTTTTGGGACCCTATTCCTTGCCTTGTGTTCTTGCACGTGGAAATGTTGATGGAATTATAGGACAGTGATGCATTTATGGCCTTGCTCTAAGTCCCTTGGCTAGCGCAGGGCTGGCGGACAGGGCAGGATCCATGGATCCCACTCCATTTGAACATCACTCTGGCACCCATGAGACACACCAGCAACCACACTTCATCCCCTCCTCAGCAGCAGTGCCCGCCTCGAGTGCCAGCGCCATAAATATTGTATCCCTGTATCCAATCTCAGCTCTGGATTGATTTTCCTCCAGCCTTGATCGCGGAAAGGGATTATTTTCCAGGGCAATCACAGGTTGATGGCTCCTCACAGCTGCTTCCACACTTTTCACCATCAGTAAATAAGCAGCTCCCCACACTGTGCTCGGAGTAGCACCTATTTCCCTGGGACGTTCTCCGGGGTTTCGTCGTACTCTGCTGCAAATTGGTACAGGAGTGTGGCCCGACCCTTCTTGTTTTACAGCAGTGTGGGCTTGTAGGTTTTATCTTATCTATTATCACCTCTGCCCGAGAGCTAACAAGATCTCATCTGCCTCTCTCGCAAATCTTATTTGTCATCACATTCCTACAGCTGCCCAAAAGTCCTACCCCGACGTCAGGAATCCTCACGCCGAGCGCTGCACGGGTTGATTGTGAGAGGCAGAGCTGCCCCACAGGTAATAGAGCAGCTCTCCTTATTCCCATTTTACAGGCAGCTGAGCCGAGGGGAAACGCGTGGTCCAAGTTAATAAAAACTCCCAGAATAATCCCCCTGTGATTTTCCCAAGGTTATAAAGGAAGACTGAGGTTTGAAGAGAGATGTGGAGAGCGCTAAACAGAAATTTGGCAGTCCGTAAACAGCTCGCTCCAGGGTTTTAAATTGTCAAGATGCAACCAAAGCAGCAGAGTTCCTTCCCCAATTAAAAAATAAAACAAATTTGAAAAGTTCTGCATGTAAATCGGCACCAGAGAATGAGCTCATGTTGTGCAATAAATGGGTGAAGGCAGGAAAATGTCACATTTTATTGAGGGAAAATCTGTGACGGGAGAAAATATCTTCTCTTAGACTGATATGTTTGGGGAAAATAAAATAGCAGTAAAGTGGCTTTTTCAGAGTCTCAGCTGCAGGAGGAGGTGGAGGAAGTGGCTGTCCCTGGTAGGGATATCACAGGTGTCTCTGCAGCCAGGGCATGGGAACAGCAGGGAAAAGGGCTCCTGAGCTGCCACTGGTTACAGCAGAGAGTTAATGCAAAACTGGGACCATCTGCTGCACTTCAGGATTTGTGTCCCATGCTGTTCCATCCTCCCTGAACACATCTGGCCAAGGAGAGGTGGTGAGACAGCTGCTGGGGACAGCCACCCTTGATCTTACCAGGTGGTGTGTTTAGCTCAGGCTGCTCCAAATTCTTCCAGATTCTGAAAATGCCAAGCTTTTCTCTGCTTGGAGTCGTGGCTCCAGCTCTCTGTGCTCCCAGAATCCTGGAACTGGGGTCGAATCCATGCCACTTGTCACAGGTTTTAATGGGAACCAGTGAGATATCTTGTCCTGGACCAAGGCACTCTCCAAATCACAGAATCATGGAACCAATGAGATTGGGAAAGACCTCCCATATCGTGGAGTCCAATCTTTGACTGATCACCACCTTCTCAACAAGACCAGAGCACTGCGGGTCCTGTCTGCCAAAGCCACGTCCCAGGCTGCATCTCCCCTGCTCACTTCTTCTCAGAAATCCAGGGGAGATATGTCCCCTGGGCAAAGTAATCTGGGCTTGTCACCTTGGTTTTTAGTCTTTGGGATGAGACTTTCATCATCTGGAATTGTGGCTCTGTGTTGCAAACCTTCAGTGGTGTGTGGCTATATTTTGGTAGGTCCTACTCCCTCCATGTGCTTTAACCCCAGGATATCTCCATCCCCTGCCCAAACCTGTCAGGGTGTAGTGCACACTCAGGTGAGGAGCAGGAGAAGGAGGTGAGATTTTTCCCTGTTTTATTCCTAAAATTGGCTGTGACCAAATTCACTTGCTCCACAAGCAGTCAGAGGATTTGTGCTTTGGAGAGGAAAAAATGCATCTCCCAGTGCAGTATTGCAAACCAGGACAGGTCCTGGAAGGGGTTTTCCACCTCCTGAGGCATCTGGCTCTGGGCACTGCTGGCAGCATATCCCAAACCAATGGGATTTCAATGGAAACATCAATTTCTGCAGGTGGGAAACAAACACTGACAACAAAGAGCTCAGCAGTGGGTGAGAGTAAGGCAGAAGAAAGATGAATATTTGGCTCACAGAGGAGTGTTTTATTCCTGTCCCTACCAGAATAGGATGCTGCTTTCCCGTTCAGAAGAAAAATGAGCTTGTAGGGAGGATCTTTGGGTTTTATTTGTAGAAAGGATTTCATGGGAGGAAGACAAACAAGGAGGAGAGGGAAGGCAAATCGTAGAATGGTTTGGGTTGGAAAAGCCCTCTGAGGTCATCAAGTCCAACCAAGCCAGCACTGCCAAGGTTACCACTATCCGTGTCCCCAAGTGCCACATCTTCATGGCTTTTAAATCCCTCCAGGCATGGCAAATTCACCACTGTCTGGGGCATCCTGTGCCAATCCTCTCAGTGTAGAAATTTTCCCTAATATCCAACCTAAACCTCCCTTGGTATAACTTGAGTCCACTTGCTCTTGACCTTCCTATGCTCTTGTTGAACCGTAGCGCGATTTTTCATCCAATAACTTTATATTAAAGATTTTTAATTGATTTTTTTAAATAATAATTGAGCTTGGAAGAGTCTGAAGCTTTGCCCCCCGTACCAAGGATGGGATGGGTATGAAAGTCGTGCATGGCCAAGCCTTGTTAGGAGCTGCAAATTCTCCACTTGACGGCAAATGGAAAATAAGACAAATAGATCAATTTTCATTGCAGCGAAAGCTTAGCAGTCGTGGGCTTCAAATTTCCTCTGGGGTCTAATGTTGTTTAACTTATTTCTTAATGGTCTGAAACCTGGGGTGACCAGGGCTGCGGCCTTTAACTGCGAGAGAAATATAAAGTTGCCCTAATAATGGAGCGCTGGGAGTTATGAAAAGGACCTGGATAAATTAGATTGTGGCCTTGTGTGTGGTGATAGCAGTGTCTTCCTGGAGAGATAACCATCAGGATTAACTGAGGGGAAGGGAAAAACAGGCCAAATCTGCTGTATATGGAGAATCCACTCCAAATACTGGGATGGGTCAGGCTGCATCCATGTGTTCATGGAGTGGTGGGATTTCACACGTTCCCAGGGATTGCAGAGGGGCAGCTCCAAAATGTACTGCTGGCAAAAATAACCAGGCAAGATTCTAGGCTCAGCAGAGATGTGAGGAAATTAAAGTGCTGAGCAGGGTTCTGTGTGTGATTTTATGGCAAGGAAAAGCTCTCGGTTGGGCACTGGCAGGAAAGAGTGGATACCTCCTGACAAATGGGGCTGATGTCCTTAGTCATGCCGGTGGAAGTGACCCGATGCAAAATAGAGTTATAGATTTTTTTGTGCTGCTGGACATATGGCCAGGGTGGGATTTAGAGCTGCTTTTGCAGCTTCTGGGCTGCAGCTGCAACTGCAAGGAATTGCTGATACAAAGATGTTTCTGGAGCCTCCTTGCCATTACCGTGAAAATTAACATTAAAATAAAGACTATTGCAAATGCGACATTATATAATGATCCCCAAATTGAATTTAAGTACTTAATATCAAATTCTTGACTTAAAGGTGACTTTTTTTCTCCCCACAACCATGGTATGAAGTCAGCAGAGGCTCAGCCAGACCCACTGGGACATGTTTTGGTGCCAAAGACTTGTCCAGATCTGGTTCTCCCATGGT
The DNA here is from genome assembly GCA_013400515.1 of Erpornis zantholeuca. Taxonomy (NCBI): domain Eukaryota; kingdom Metazoa; phylum Chordata; class Aves; order Passeriformes; family Timaliidae; genus Erpornis; species Erpornis zantholeuca. The sequence continues at coordinate 148,913 of VZTN01030190.1, read as the reverse complement.
TTAGGCCCCATCTATTGGGGGCTTCCCTGAGCCTTTGGCACCTCACACACAGCCTGCTGCCCCTTGGGAGAGCCAACAGCATCACCAAACCTTGCAAACCCTCTTTTAAATTCTCCTCTTTAAATTCACGCAGGTTCACTCCATGGAATGGAGTAGGGAGGGCTGACTTATGTCCCTTGCAGTAAGAATTTGGGATGAAATGCTCCTTGATCCGAGTGATTCATGACTTCTCACCTGTCATTTAAACTTCCGAAGTTGTTGCGCTTGGGCAGAGCAAACCTCAACGTATAGTGAATAAATACATGAATTATGTATGTGTAATATATATATTTAATATGTAAAACTCGGTCCATTGATGTTTTTCTTTCTCTTGTTGAATATTCCCTTTCCTCATCGGGAAGCAGGAATAAAGTTCACAGCGCCGGGAACATAATCGAGCAAACGGCCTCTGTGCTTATCAAGTGCCTCTGTTCTGCCTGGGCATTTAATCACCTGCAAAAGCCATTTATTGCCTCGTATACTCCTCTTCTATGAACATTAGCCCTTAAATACCTGGCATAATTAAAGGTGAAGCCGCAGCGCCGCGCTCCGTCTCCTGCCCGTGGAAGGGTAACAGATGAGGTGGGAGTTCTGGTGGAGTTCAAGGTGAGAGCCGTAAAGCTCATTTTCTGCATGTGTCAGGGACATTATTTTAGGAATGTCTAATTCTGCTGGCGAAAATTGAGGCTGGCTCAAATAATAATTCACGCTTAATGAACTTAGAGTTATAGCCCCGGTGCTGCGATTCCCTCCGTGCCTGGCGCGGTCGATTGGCCTTGTCAGATGTTTAAAGGATGGCGAGGAAATGACAAAAAGGATTTGATGGAATTAGACGGAATTCCCCCAAAAAACCTATTTCTTTTGTGTTTAGATCCCTGTCTGGGAAGAAAGAGAGGAATTTGCCGCAGCTTTGGCTGTAATCCAGTCGGCTCCTTGATCAGGACTTTTCAGGGCTTTAACCTTGTGTGTTCTTCTTGCAGCTCAGCTCTTCAAAGGGCTCGTGCCCTTCCTTTATGAGAGGGAAAATAAACACCAAGCCTTGATGAAGGGTTAATACCCAGCACTGTGTGTAGGGAGCAAATTTAAGCACTTTTCTGCTGCGTTCCTCGGCGCACCCTCGGCTGCCCAACGATCAGACATCCAAGGGCTCGATCATTAATGCTGTTACCCTTGCAACACCCCTTTGATAGTGAATTAATGGGCTGTGGGATGTAGAACATCAGATGTTGCTGCTGCTGGGTTTATCCACTGGCAGTTGTGTGGCAGGGAAATGTTTGCCCACCGGTGAGGGTGGGGAGAGGAGGCAGCTGAGCCAAAGATGAGCATCTCATTATTGCAAGGAGATGGAGAAATGTGAGTCCACCCAGGAGCTGGGCTTGATGATCCTTGTGGATCCCTTCCAGCTCAGGGTATTTGGTGGTTCTATCCCCCGCACAAAACATCTGTCCTGGCTGCTGGATTAATACCAGCCTGCCTCATGCCCAGGGGGTTTAGGTACCGTGTGTTCATGGTGGAGGTGTTTGTCCATGCAGGTTGTCCCATGATGTGTCCTAAGTAGGGCAGCAAAACTGGGGAAGGGTCTGGAGCCCCAGGAGGGGCTGAGGGAGCTGGGAAAGGGCTCAGCCTGGAGAAAAGGAGGATCAGGGGGGACCTTGTGGCTCTGCACAACTCCCTGACAGGAGGGGGCAGCCGGGGGGGGGTCAGGCTCTGCTCACAGGGAACAGGGACAGGAGGAGAGGGAACAGCCTTGAGTTGTGCCAAGAGATGTTTAGGTTGAATATTGGGAAAATTTCTTCATGGAAAGGGTGGCCCAGCCCTGGCACAGCTGCCCAGGGCAGTGCTGGAGTCCCCATTCCAGGAGGGTGTCTTGGTTTGAAAGACAGGTGCTTTTGGTCATGCCTTACTTTGCAACCCAGGACAGAGAGATTGAAATGTCATGTTTGGGGACACTGTTTAGTGGTGGCCTCAGCAGTGCTGGGTTAACAGTTGGACTCATAGTCTTAGAGGGCTTTTCCAGCCTAAATGATTCCACGATTCTCTGAGTTTCAGCTGTTGCATCTGGGAAGGCCAGCCTGGGGTGCAGGAGTAAGGTCTGGGGCAAGCGGAGATCACCAAGATCCCCCAAACCACAACCCTGTTATCTACCCCTCTTCTCCCCAAGCACGCCTCCATGGCATTGCTGAGCCCTGCGCTGCTTCCTAGAAAGACAAGGATTTTTCTGGCTGTTGGAAACACGAGGCATCTGTATAAACAATTGTATTAAGCTGCTGTTGTAGTAATTGTGTTTGTACAGTGAAGCAAAAAGGCTCAGTTTACCCCTCTGCTGTCTGGAAATGATTCCTTTAGGTTATGTGTGAAGCGTTTTTTTCAGTGTGCTGATTTCATTCAGGGGAAGGAAAAAAGCAAAGATCCCATTACAGTGACATATTCTTCCCCAATGGTAACTTTATCCCCGCTTCTGGCTCCGTGCAGAATCATAATTCATTTTGTCACAAGGAGAGCAAATAAATAATAAGAATAAATTGAGCAGATTATCTCATCTTTAAGCCATGCCCAGCATTCATCAAATCCATGCCAAGGCGTAAGGCTTATCCGCAGTCAAATTGATCCTACAAGAACTCCTACCTTAAGCTCCATTAGGGCACCTCAGAGCCACCCGCCCATTTCCTGCTCCCTGGCTGCTTAAAATGACAAGTCATTAAAGTGACACATTCCCAAAGTGTCCTTTTTTTTTTTTTTTTAGTAATAGAAGTGAAAACCAAGATGTTGCTATTTTTCCCCATTGATTTTTCCTGAAAGGACCAAACCATGCAAAGGCTAAATCCAACGCGGCAGAAGTTTGCTGCTCTCGCTGCAGATGCAAAAACATCCATTTCTTCTCTCGCTTCACTGAAGTTTTAATAACAGCTGCTGCAGGGACTTTGCACAGGACTAAGGTCTCATTATTTTTAAAGAAGATGCTACTGTACATTTACTGGTGGTACTGCAAAGTGTTATAAATAATTAACGTGGAACTACAGCGACTAAACCTACTGCAGTCCGACTAATTGGTAAACATCCATGTATTTCACTCGGAGTACATGAGAGGTATTACCACTTTCAGTGGGATGATTCACTTGTATAAATTTAAGCTTATGAATAATGGTTTGAAGGGCTGAGGCTTGCTTTTATTCATCTCACCGTGCTCAAGAACCGGTGGGTGCGTCAGATGAAGAAAGGTGAGGTTTGTTTCTCCAGAAAATATTGATTCTAAAGCCTTGTCTAAACTGAAACTGGGACTGAAGGAAGTCACTTCGGTAACAAATAACAATTAATTCACTGGAAGCCTTTGTGTTCAGTTGAAATAATATTCCCTGAACCTGCTTCGAGCTCCTTCCCAAGTCATCACCAAACAGCACACCCTGAATGCAGAATTAGGTGGTTAATTTGCAGTTGTGCTCTCAAGGTGTATGTGATGAAGGTTGTGCCAACAGCACAAGACTCGTTTCCTTGTACGCTTTTACATGAATTTAACTCGATATATTTAAGCTGGAAAACATGAGAGGATGAAGGGCTCCACTTTGCTTCAACTTGATCTGGAACATATTTAAGATCAGCCCTTTTCAAGCTGAAATAGTTTGTGCTCACGACTATTTGTCCCTGTTTAGGTGGGTTGGGTTAATGATGGGGTCCTGTTAAACAGCACAAGCCCTTGCTCAGCTCCACACCCTCTGTTATTCCCTACATGAGCAATTTTCCGCCTCAGGTTTGCATTACCCATGTGCAAAGGGAGCACAGGCTGGGCGTGAAACCACTCCCAGGTCAGAAAGAGGAACCTGCTGGTGTGGGTTTCACGCAGGAGAAGGGAGAGCCGAGGGTGGAAGCCAACATGGCAGAGGGGCCAAAGCAGGCAAGGTTCGGAAGCTGGACTTGCAAAGCCCTCGGGTTTGCAGCAGGTACGGCAAGAAGCGACGCTGTGCCTCAAAAGGCGAGCTGCCAGCGTGGTGGCACACAACATTTCAAGACTATATATAAATATCTGACCTATTTCTTATGGATAGCACAATAAGGACTCGATCAAAACCCCATTGAATTCTGCAGGAGTCTTTCCATTGACTTCAATGGCTTTAGGATTGGCCCCTATAAATGGCTCTTGAGAAGAAGATAGTGGTGCATTTGCCTGACTATTTTTATAATGTGTTTGATCACTCACTCGGTGATTTTTCCAACTTCAGCCGTTCGCAATGGGGAGCCAGTGCAAATTACAATGTTCGATGTCCAAAGAAATGTCTCTGGAAATTGAACGGAGAGGCATAAAACAGATAAATGTGTTGGCATCCCATGGCCGCAGAAATGAAAGGGGAGCATTAACACTCATTAAAAGGGACAAGTCAGTGCCACGCTTCCAGCGACCCTGTCATGGGAACACGAGCGTTTTGTCATTTATTTTTCAGTACTCCCGGCTTTTGGACTAGCGTGGGACTTGTAGGATCAGTGGGCCAGCTCATCCCCTGTCCTCCTTCTGAAAAATGGGAGTCTGGGGAAGGTCCAAGAAGCTTCTCAGAATGTGGCTGCAGAGTTACAATCGCAGAATCACAGAATCTGAGGTTGGAAAAGACCTCTAAGATCACTGAGTCCGACCATTAACCCAGCACTGCCAACGCTTCCCACTTGGAGAAGTTTCTCTCTCCGAAAGCACAAGGGGCTAGTTCTGCTCTGCCCTGGAGCTGTGCAGGTTGGCATTGCTCACATAAGTGCTTCAGCCTTTTGGTTCCCCTTTAAGCTCTTTCATTTAATGATGCCCAGGGTCAGAGGTTAATTAGGCACTGTGGAAAGAGAAGCCTCATCTCCTACCTCTGCGTGGAGCTGCCTGTTGAATTTCACGGAGAGGCTCTTCTGTTTTCCCTCTGTGAGGACTGGGAAGCACCAGGCACGGGGTTTGTGGTGAAAGGCTTTGCCACCACCAGTTACAGTGAAATCAGGATATCTGCTAAGATCTTTTCCCCTGGAGCTTTTGCACAGTGTCACCAGTGGATATAATTTCCTTAGGCTGGAATATCATAGAAATGAGGGATGGTTTGGGTTGGAAGGGACCTTAAAATTCATCTCATTCCACCCCTGGCCATAGGCAGGGACATATTCCACTAGTCCAGGTTGCTCCAAATTCCCTCCAACCTGGCCTTGGACACTTCCAGGGATCCAGGGGCAGCCACAGTTTCTCTGGGCACCCTGTGCCAGGACCTCCCCACCCTCACAGGGAAGAATTTCTTCCCAATATCCCATTTATTCCTGCAGTCTGACAGTGGGAATCCATTCCCCTCCTGTTCTGTCCCTCCAGTCCCTCTCCAGCTCCCTTGGGGCCCCTTTAGTCACTGGAAGACTCTTCCAGCCTTGTCCTTTTGTCTTATTTCATATAATAAAAACCAATGGAATCAAAATGAAAGCATTCAGTGATCTCAAAAGATTGTGCCTGGGAATATTCTCTGATGTGAAGGAAATTCAGCAGTTCAGATTTTTGCCCCAGGTTTTGCCCCAGATTTCAAAGTCTTTCTCATATAAAAGAGAATTTACATTTTTTGGGCTTTTTTCCCCCCAGAGAATAAAGCTGTCTGCCTTTGCTCCTGTTGTATCCCACTCATCAAGACATGAGTACTCAATCATTGTCACACCTAGAAATTTCCAACCGAAGGCACAGAGCATTTGAGGAATGTAATGTTCATAGATTGCTTTACATGATAATAATGGAGTTGTGTTTGCTTTTTAAAAAAGCCTTTTGTGGATGTCTTGGAAGCAGCAAGAGGATTAGAGGATGGAAAACTGGCTTGAGGTTTGCTCATCAGGCCTCAGCCAAATCTCTGGGTTTTATAAATACCCTGCTTGGTCTTGCTTTTTTTTGGTGATGGATGCAGAATGGACACAACACTTCCTTTGGTTTCAAGGAAGAGACAACCAATTTTTCTTGGAATATGGGATCTGAGGCTCTGCCACGCCCTGTGGCAGGAGTTCTCAATGTCACCACCTGCCCCAGCACTTGTCATTTAATTCTTCCCTCTCCGATCCCCCCTCAGTATGCAGCAGGAACGAGTGTGGGACAGCCTCCTCCTCCTCCATGCCTGCTGTGGGGAGGGTGCCCACGGAATCGATTTCATTTCTCCTCCATGTCCTTGCTCTCTAATTGCTCCCCAGCAGACCTGTGCTGTTGGAAAGCTTCCTGCTGTCCGTGCTCAGGGATCCCTCGGGAGCTGGTTCGGGGAGGTTGTGGGTGAGGTGGGAAGAGCTGAGCTTGTTCTCTCTGCTCTGACTGTGCTCGCTGCCCGCTGGGGAGACCTCCTGGCTCTTTTTTCCTGGGTCACAGTGTCCTTCTCTGCTATTTACTGAGCTTTAAACCCTCGGTTCTCTCAGCAAATCCAGCCTTGGTGTGCCTAAAACAAACAGGGAAAACTTTTCCACATGAACTACGGAGTTTGTGTCTGTATTTGTTGTCTAAAATTCACACTGAAGGACCCAAAAAGCAAAGACCCAGGGAGCTGCTCTGACCCCCCCCTCCCCCCCCCATTTTTAGGCTGCTTTAGGTAAAAGCATTGGAATGATCTTTCTAAATCTTGGGAGAGATCAGGATGAATTTGACCATGTGGGATTTCAGTGACAGTTTTTATGTATTTTGTGTAGATGCTCTTTAGAGATATTTCCCATTGAATCCCACTGTGGGATTTCATAGGAATGACTGCTTGCTCTGTCCTTGCTTTTTTTTTTAGGGATGGATACAGCACTGGGGGGTGGTCCCACCCTTTGTTTTCAAGGAAAAATGATGAATTTTGGTTGGAATGAGGGGGTCTGAGGCTCCTCCACCACCTGTGGCTGCAGGTCACCACCTTCTCAGTGTCACCACCTGTCCCAGTATGAATATTGATATTCCCAGTATCCCATTCCAGGGTTCAATACTGATGTGTCACTCAGTACTGGAACAGGCTGTTAGAACAGACTGACCAAAGACCTGGATGTAAAAAAAGTAATTAAATAACAAAGAATAATATAATAATATCAACAGCACTGATGTGAGTCAGCTTGGTGGCTGGGCTGCAGTGTGCCAAAGCTCTGGTCCATTCCCCTGCCTGGGGAGTTTAATTGGTTTTACTCCCTTTGTGAAGCAGTTGGGAGAATTTAAGTCTCTGAGCTGCTGAAGTGCAGGATCCTGCATTTTCCCTGATGGATTTGTCCCTCGGTGCTGTCCCAGAGGGCCAGAAGGTGCTGCTGGTCCTGGTCCTTCCCTGTCCTGGGGAGAGGTCCCCCTCTGTCCCTGCTCTCAGGGATGCTCCTCCCTCAGCCCCAGCAGGAACCCTCCCGTTCAAACACACCATTTTTTGCCTAAAGGCGAACAGAAAATTAAGCGAACTGATCTGTTTAAACCTTTATAAATACGTGTTTAATATCTGCTTAATGGGAGATGGAATTTATGAGCCATTAAGTGATGCTGGATCGTTTTTATAAGAATAGAGAACTCTAGCGGGAAAACTTCCTCCTGGGACATAATCTCATATTATTATTTTTTTAAGAGAGAGAGAGATTTAATATGTTACAGCTGATGTTTGCAGTGACACTGGAACATTTCCTACACGGGAGCTTTCACAAGTGCTTTATAAATCTTGAAGGGTTTAAGTTAATGAAATCCTTGTGCCGGTGGGAAGGATTCCACCTCCTCTGCCGAGGGAAACTGAGGCTGGGATACAGGAACGTGCAGAGGGAGGGATGGGATATGTGAGTCCCCTGTGGATCAGGGTAGTCCAGACACTTCATGGCATTTCCCCAGTGATCAGACAAGGTTTTGTATCTCCTTGGGTTTGGGGTTTTTTTTGCCTTTCTTGTGGTTTTGCAGGCATTGGTGAAGCAGAGGATGCACCAAGTGTCCTGCAGGGAGAGCTCCTGGTCCCTGTCCTCTGCTTCCATGTCCTTCCCATCGATCTTTTTTTTCTCCTCTTCATTTCATTTTTTCTTTTTCCTTCACCCCTGCCTTTAATTATTTTTTTCTATTATCTTTTTCTCCCTTCTATTTTTCCCTCTTTTATCCTTTTATCTTTTCCCTTTTCTTTTTTCTCTTCCCCTATTTCTTTTATTTTTTCCTTTTCCTTTCCTCTTTTCTCCTCTCTTTCCCCTTTTTCTTTTTTTCTTTTCCCTTTTTTCTGTTTTCTTTCCCATTTTCATATTTTCTTTCCCCTTTTTTCTTTTCCCCCTTTTCCTTTGTTATTATTTTTTATTCTTTTTCCCCCTTTCCCCCCACTCTCCTTTTGTGCTCTCATCTCCCACTCCCTTTGCTGGGGATGTTGCTGATGTGGATCCAAACCCCAGCTCCTGCTGCTGCAGTCACTCCTTGCCTTGGATCCACCTGGAGCATTATTGCTGCAAGGGCAGCTCCAGCCCCGGCAGAGGTTCCCTGCCCTGGGGGGATTGGGGTTTTGGGGACAAGGATCAGCCCAGGGAACATCTCTGTTGTTGTTTGTGACGTAAACATTTTCCCCTTGGTGACTTTGGGGGTGGCACTGCTGCCTGGAGGAATAAAGAGATTTCTGCTTCCTGCAGCTGGGGCTGGAATGAGATTTTTTTTTCTTTTCTTCAATGTGAAAAACATCAGTAAAATCCCTCGGTGGCTGTTGCAGTTTGCTTCTAACATTTGGAGTATTTCCGAAAAAATCCTCATGCATTTGTGATATGAAACTTTTATATTTTCTCTCTCTCTCTTTTTATTTTTTTTCCCTCTAAACCTGCATTTTGAGGAGGATCCTGATTCTCCTCAGAGGAGCTGATGGATGGACAGACAGGGGAGATGCCACAATTTCAGCTCATCAGGTCACTCCCCATCAGCAGAGCTGACTCGATGCTGAGCTATTTCCCATCTCCAGCCCCATTTTCTCCCAGTCCCAGGAAAGCCCTGGTGGGGGTGGGAGCTCAGTGATGCAGGGAGGTAGATCCCAGTGCAGGAATTGTGTTCTCACTGCATGGATGCAGCTCCCAGGCACAGCTGACAAAGCCTGTGCTGTGCCAGCAGTGTCCCTGCCCCTGTCCCTGACTGTATTTATCATTCCAACCCTGTCCTGGGTTCAGATGTGGTCCCTGGCCTGCATCCCACTGCACGTCCCAGCTTCCTCCTGCCTCCAGCTAATTAGGGACAGCAGAGCCTCATTAGGATGGGATCCAGACCAGGGCTTTGACCCTTTCCCTGTGGCTCTTGGAGGGGAAGTCAGGATGTGGCTCACAGGGATTGAGTTTTGCAGTCGTGAGGGCTCACTGCCTCCTTCCCTGTGTTTTGGGGGTGCTGGAGGATCTCAGTATCCCACAGGATGATCCTGAGAATAGCCCTATGGAGGAGCAGGGCTATCTCGGGCTATCAGCACCCGTTTGTCGGGTTTCTTATGAATAATTATTAAAAAAGAAAGGCGGGAGAGGCAGAGAGAGCTGAGGAAATAATCTTTTTACATTTTAATCTGAGCAGTTTTCAAGCGGTTTGATAAGGCGGGTTGTAGAAATGTCAGCTTCCCCTTATCTTTAATTGACTTAAAGTAGAAGCCGGCTTTAATCCCGGCATGCAGAGGAGCTTCTGATGGGGAGATGAGGGCAATTGATTTCTGCCTTTTTAATTAACAGTCTGGCTGCTTTTAAAAACAATAGGGAGGAGGGAAAGGAAGGGGAAAAAAGCACGTGGTGACATTTAGAGCTGGCGGCGTGGGGAGGGACAGGTGCTCTGTGAGCTCTCCGGGAAGATCAAGGCACTGCCCAGCTTCCAGGGAGTTAGGATGGACTGGTTCCAGCTTAAAGAGGGAATTGCTTCCTGGGGAGGAGGCAGAGAGTGGGGCTGGGGGGGTTCCCTGCATTGAAGAGCCTGTGAGGATTGGGGTTAGCCCTGAGCTGGGGGCTGGGCGTGCTGACTGCGGGGCTGTGGGGATGACGGGGGTGATGGGGGTGATGGGGAGTGATG
>VZTN01030190.1:89403-138808 GCA_013400515.1 Erpornis zantholeuca | reverse complement strand
GTGATGGGGGGTGACGGGGGTGATGGGGGTGATAGGCTGTCCTGAGACTCATCCCTCACCCACCCCACTGGGGCCAGCCACAGCTGGATGGAGAGAGAGGGGGACATGGTCCTGCCACCCTCTGCCTCCTCCAGCGTCCTGGAGCTGCTGTGGGGAGCAGGACCATGGCTTTGGTAGGGAAGGGGCAAAATGGACCTCTTGGAGGCCATTCCTTTGCCAGGCTTTCCTCTTGCCTGCTGACCTGGCTGTAGCTCTGCTCCCCTCCAGCCCACACCCACGTGTGTGCAGGGATGTGTGGGTAGTGCCAAGGAAGCAGAGGTTTGCTTGCTCTCTCCCACTGGACCCGTGGCATCACACAGATGAGCTCCGCAGAGTCCCCAGCCTCCTGCAGGACCCCAAATTTCTCCTGACCCCACCAGGCAGCGCATCACCAGCAGGAAGGGGGGAAGCTTTCTGCGGAGGTGGCTCTTCCAGCCGATTCCTGTGTGGGAAGGCAGCCCAGATGTGCTGATGATTATGGCTTTCATGGCGGGGGAGCTGCTGCTGCGACTGTTCCGGCTCCATTTGCTGTCCTGCTGCAATTGGCTTCCACTTGTCCGCTTAAGTGTCAGCCACGCAGCAGAGGATTGTTTATGCAGCACTTAGTAACATCTACAGGGTAATGGGCTGTGCAGAAGGCCCCGGCATAATTGGTAAAATGTCTGGAAGTGGATTAGCCGTGTGTCTGCACGGAGGATGTTTGGAAATAGATACATACGTTCAATTTTTAAATACATATTAGGCTAAAGTCCCGGTTCGCCCGGGGATTGCGGCGCTGGGGTTAATGTTGTGTGAACGGGGTGGGTTCAGATCTCCAGGGAAGGCTGGAGAGGCAGTGCTGGACACCTGGCTGGGTACCAGGAGGGGCTGTGAGTCCGTGGTGGGGTAGGAGCCAGGGAGTTCTCCTCTTCCCCGGGTCTGTGGTGGGGTAGGAGCCATGGAGTTCTCCTCTTCCCCGGGTCTGTGGTGGGGTAGGAGCCATGGAGTTCTCCTCTTCCCCAGGAGAACCCCCCCATGCTAAAGAGCTGCTGAATCCCGGAATTTTTAATGTTGGAAAAAACCTCCCAGATCAAGTCCAACCTGTGACCTCCACCTTGTCAACTACACCAGAGCACTGAGTGCCATGGCCAGTAGTTCCTTGGACACCTCCAGGGGTGGTGATTCCCCCAGGGATGAGGAGATTTGGGACTGGGGCTGGAGGAGAGCAGAGAGATGCAGGAGCATCCTGGGAACACACAGCTCTGTGCCAGTGGTTGATTTGCACTTTGCTCAGGCTCTCGGTGGAGGTCAGGCAGTTCTCTCTCAGCCCTGCCCCAGCTCCCCTGGGCTTCATCCTACTCTCAGGCATTCCTCAGCCTTCTTCTTATTCTGATTTTCTCTGAGCACCTGCTCCCTGCCGGCAGGAGGGAGAGGAATCTCTAAACTCACCTGCTCAGGGACATGAGCTGCTCTGCAGCACCTGGAGCAGTGCATGGCCACTTCCAGACCTGGGGTTTGGGGCCACCTCAAGCATCCTGGGAGTGCAAAGCCTCTGGGGGTGCAGAGCCCTGTGTGCCTGCTGGCACCAGCCTTCCCAACCCTCCCGCTGCTCATTACATCCCGGGCGCTTGTGATGAATTGTTTAACGAGCTTTCTGCGAGGCTGAGCAGATGAGAGGAGTGCGGAGCTTGGATAGGAGAGGAATAAATTGGGAATGCTTTTGATTTGTGAAGAGCTGTGATGAGCAGGAGGGAAATCAGAGCTGGAGCATCCCTCTTGAGGGTTTGGCATGGAAAAGGGCTTAAAAATGGAGGTTGGCCCTGTTCTCTGGTATTTTTAGCTCGGATGCAGGATTGCAGGACCTGCACTGTAGCCGTGTGCATTGTGAGTTCCAAAGGGTTTGGCAACTGCTCAGAGCAATGGTTTATAGGTATCACATTTTTGGCTTTTAAAGCTCCCTAATAACTCATAATTTCTTAATACCATGTGCTGTCTCTCTCGTCCGAACAAATCAATTTGTTATGGGTTGTGTCTGCTGCTGAACCGTGGTGGGGAGCAGGAGGAAGAACAGATTTTTCTCTGCACTTTTCACATTCCCTTTCATATCCTAAGGGTTATCAAGTCAGCCACTGAAATGCCACGACTTAACGTGATGGGTATTCAAAGTAAAAAACAATCCCAACAACAAAGTAACGCAGCAGCAGCACTGGAACACATCTGAAGTGATGAAGTGAGGTGCAAGTCCTGCTTCCCATGTGTAATAGAAAAGTGTTATCCTGTGTGAACCACTAAAATAATGAAGTTCTGGAATGATTTGGGTTGGGAGGGACCTTAAAAATCGTCTTGTTCCAGCCCCGTGCCATGGGCAGGGACAGCTTCCACTAGACCAATATGTCCTGGTGGAAGGACCCTGAAATTCCATTTAAACTGTTCGGTTCCATACAAATATGAAAATAATTCCAAATCCTCCCAGATAAAATCTCTGCTGCCTCCAGATCATCTCCTGCCTCATCATCTACAAGGAAAAAGAAATTTGGGATCAAGCATAAGGGCAAAGGTGTAGGCACCCAGGATACAACAGCCTTGGTGTGTTGGAGGCTTTGCTCCAAATTCCAGAGATTTGGCGAACCACAAGGTTTCATTAAAAATTAATGGAGCTTAGGCTGGGAATTGTGTGGAAAAATGGGAAGTGGACCTCTAAAATCACCTTGGTCCTTGGGGAAGCATTGTCCTCATGGACAGGGACATGGTTCCCATTCCCAAAGCCTGGCATGGATGTAGATGATTCAGCTCCGGTGGTGGCATTGATTTCCCGTCAGGATCTGGCCAGAGGGGCTCTTTCTTCAGCCAGCCTGAGATTTTTGCAGCTTTGTGATTCAGTATAATTAACATCTGGGAGGAATTAAAGGGGTCTTGGGGGAGAAAAGCAAGATCTGAAGTTTAAATAACAATTTAGTTTCAGCACAATTAAAAATAAGCTGCTTTGTGATTACCGGGGCGGCTGCTTACACGGAGATGTAAACGGCAGCTCTGGGAGGAGGAGATAAAGGTAGGGATGAACAAGGAAAGAGCAAGAGGCTGAGGAAGGGCTAAACCTGATCCTCAGGCTCCAGGGAATAAATCCAGGTTGCACCAGTAGGAAGAACGTCACGAAGAGCTGGAGCTCAGTTGCCACTTGGGTTCTTCTCCAGAGCATCCTTGCCATTCCTTATGTGCAACTGTGGATCTGAGCTCCAACTCCACTCACCAAAGAAAAAAAACCCCAAACCCACTCCAGAAAATCAAATATTTAGCAAGTTGGGTGCCAAGACCCTCTTGAAGCTGATTGGTATCAGTGGCCGTCTGGGAATCCCATGTGATTCCTTTAATTGCTTTATTTTCACTCCTCTGATTGCATCTCGCAGTATAGAAATGGGAAACAGGGAGAACTGAAACGAGCAGGAATTGTTGTGTGCAAATGAAACGCTCCACTTGCCCAGCAGCAAAACATTTGGAGAAAACTTCAGCTCTGGGTCTGATTTGAAATAAAGCCAAGTTTTTACCAACTCACAGCAAATTAAGGGTTTAATCCTGGTTTTGGAGGGGGTGAGGCTTTGTGATTGGATATGTGCAGTGAGGAACAGCTCTAAAAAAGCTTTCTTGGGGGGGTTTGGCTGTCTGCAGCCTGGCAGGAGGAGAGACAGAGTTCTCAGGGAAATGGCAAAGTGAGGAATACACGAGTGATCCAAGGAAACATCACTTTAAGCAGGGCTTAGGTGAGTTGTGGAAGTCACTGGTGGAAAACACGGCTGGGAGCAGTGGATTGGGAGAGTGGAGTGAAGCTCCAAACCTACAGATATGGGATGGGGTGGCTCTGTGGAGGTGAGGATGCTTTGCAGCATCTCCTACTTTCCATAAACCCCAACACCTGCTGTGTCCATCCTCCAGGCCAGTGATGGAGCAGCAAGACCCCAAACCCATCTGGAGCCTGTCAAACCCCAGCCAAGGAGTAAAGCTCCTCATTTCCTCACAGACCCACGTTGTGCTTTGTTGGCCAGACACAGCAGAGTCCCTGCTTTCCCTTTCTTTACAGATTTCCATATTTATTGCTCGTGTTGCGCCACAGGGGGGGAAAATGTTTTGCAATTGGAAATTTCAGTGGGTTTGGAGATGCCTGTGCTCCTCCTGCCTCTTTGGAGTGCTGGCACCGTTTCTTGCTGGATAATTATGTTTTATCTGTTTAAGGTGGTGTTTTGGTGGTGTTTTTTTATGGTTATGTTTTCTCGGGGGTTTTATGTGATGGCTTTATTGAGATCCTTTCTTGGGCATAAAACCTTAGAGCACAAATGCAGCCTCTGCTTCGTTTTGAGGGGAAATGCGTATGGGAATTTGTGGTTTGGAATTGTTAAGGTTCCATGCATTTTGAAGGGTGGAAGGTGAGCAGACATCAGTGGAAGAGAAATTTTGAGGGAGAAGAGAAGCAAAAGTGACCCTTGACTGCCTTAGCAAAGCCCCCAGAGTTTCTCATAAATTCAACCCAATGTTTTTCAGCCTGTGAGCAGAAGGTCTGTGACACACTTCCCTGTGTTTTGCATGGAATAAACATGCTGGATTTACGGGAAGCTTTAAAATTTGATTTTTAAAGCCCAAAAGGCAAGTGGACAATGAGGCAGGAGAGATCTCCAGGTCTGAGTGTCTCCAAACCTGTAGGAGAACTGGAAGTGTGATTTTTTTTTCAAGTGCTAATTTGGGACGCAGCAGCTCTGGGAAAGTTTCGCTCCCCCTTTAAACCTCTCAGAAATTATCAGTGGGACTGACACAGGTCAGAAATTACAATTATGCTTATTTTAAAAGACATTTTAACTTGTTTTAATATCCCTATTATTTTCCTCACCTTTTTTTCTGACTGCAAGACATAGACAGATGAAGCCTGGAGAGCAAACAATCCCCTGGAACTGATTTAGGTGGAAATTACAAAGGATTTTTTAATCCATTTCTCTCCTAATATATGTTGGTTTGTTTTTTTTTTTTTTAACTTTAAGGTGAATTTGATCCAATAATCTCCACAGAAGTAGCAATTTTGCACCGAAATCCAATTTGCATTCCCAAAATACACCTAGGAAAAAAATACCCCCAGCTTCCACCGCTTGTGTTTCCTCTGGGAGCGAGTCTCTCATTTGTCTTTTAATTTCTCGGCGCTCACTCGGTGCTTAGTTTTGGGCACAGATTTATTGCAGCGATCATTTCCCCAGCAGTCTGTACCCTTTTCTGTACTAAAGAGTTGGTGCTTTGCCTTGCAAGTGGTTTGAGCAACAGCAGGAGTTTTGTTGCTTGTGCAGGAACATCGCTCGGAGCCGAGATTGAGTCTTCTGGGCGTTGTAGTTGCCTGAATAATAAATAATATTAGCAAAAGTCAGGCGTGGGGGATAATTGGGCAGTGAAATACTTTGTGCTGGGAGTTTCTGCTGCTGCAATAGACTTGTTCCTTTCCTTTATTGACCCTTGATTAAATTTTTGTAACAATTACAGACCAATAATAGGCAGCTATTGATTTCTGGGGAGGTGAATATCAAGATTTACGGACGGCAGAGTGGAAGATATTGACTCCGAGGAGAATGATGGCTGGAATTGAGTGGGGGTTGCTCATGGAGGCAGGTTCATTTCCATGGCTGATCCAGTGGTTTGTGTCTCTGCAGCCTCGGGAGGCACAGACTATGGAAATGCAGTGCCTCGGTGTGTGTACCTGCCTGGTGAAAGCTGTTTTCCCATGGCTTGTCATCAGATGGGCTTTGAGACTGGAAATGTAATAAATTTCCACATTATCGTGGAATTCCAGACTGGTTTGGGTTGGGAGAGAACCTCAAGGATCATCCCATTCCAACCCACTCCCACATAGCTTCCACTAGACCAGGTTTCTTTAGAACTGCCTTTGTCAGGATTGAGTATTTTGTGTGCAAGATCCAGTTTTGTAGAGCTCCCAAACTGGTGGAGAAGTTGGGACCTGCCCCAGATCCCTGAAATTCCTCCTTTAGGTGCCTTTCAATTCCAATTCCTGGCACTGAATTCAGCTGAATTCACTGAATTCGTTTCAGAAGTAGTTCGGTGCTTTTCTTCGAGATCTTTCCGTTTACCATTGCATTTCGGGAGGAAAAAAAAAGTACTCATCAGCTCTCTCTTTTCATCTCGAAAACCCTTCTAAGATCCCACTCTTGTGCTTATCACCTTTTCCAATTGAGGCTGGCGCGTGTCCTCCCGGGCACTCGAAATTAAAGGGTGCTTTGAAAGCAGCGCTTTTCGCGGCGCCGGGAGGATGACAGGCAGCTCCGAGCCGACAAGAACCTGCTGCTCCTCCTGCATCTGGAGGTGATGCTGCCTCCTCCCTCCTCCCTCCTCCCCGTGGCTGTGCCAATAGGTGGCAATCTCTCCTCGCACACGGCGTGTGCCACCTCTCCTCACACGTGCCATCCTCGCTTCGCCGGAGCCGCCGTGGGAATTGGATGTATGGAGGGAAAAAAGGGGGAAAAAAAGGGATTTCATCCCTTTAACAATGGGATTCCCTCCGATGTTTGGTGTCTTGGCCGCGAGGGTGGGATGGAAAAAGGGGACAAAGCAGTTCCATGTCCCTTTAAGAGGCTTTGTTGGTGTAATGGGATCCTTGATCGGGCGACTGCTTAAATCACAGGCAGCCAGTTCGAGTCAATTCATATTTTTGCAGTTCGTTAGCAGCTCGGGAGGAAATTGCATTTACTATAATTGCCTCTAATTGCACCAGATTAGTGATTACAATTATTGATGGTGGCTGATTATTCATTAGGCTTCAAATCAATTCCCCAGCTTCATCATTACCCAAAACAGTAACTCTGATGAGGAGAGAAAGAGGTCTGGAGGAGTCCATGGCCATGCTCCTGCCAGGGAGCCTGCCTGCCTCCAGAAGTCGTGTGAAATCAGCACTCCGAGCTGATTAATGCCTCGACAGGATGGGAGAGGTCGTCAGCCAGGACTTGGGATGCTTTTGGTGGCCAGGAGATGAATTAGCCCATCCCCTCTGCACGGGCAGCTTCCTTGGAGGGGCTGCTCTCTGCCGAAACGTGGCCGAGCTTTGCGGAGAAGGCTCTCAGCGAGGCAGGCAGGATCCGGGTGTGATTCGTGGCCCCGAGTCGGGAGGGCAATGAGGAGAAGCGCAGCGAAGGGAGGAGGAGCTCTCCCAGAGCAGCCCCGGGTTCCCGGAGCGCAGCCCCAGGTGCAGGCACCACCTGCGCCTCCGAGCCATGCCTGATTGTCACCAGAGCTCCTGACTCGCATGCTAACAGCGCCTGGGGCCACGCACGGCCCCACACTGCTGGGATTCTCGGCTGAGCGCTGTGTGCTGTGTGCTGCAGGAATTGGGTTTGCCTTCCCAGCCCTGCTGCCCACACACACTCTGCCCTCTCAGGTGGGGGCTCCAAGCTGCAGCTTTTCCTGGGGGCTGCCCTGCCCTCCCAGCTGGACAACCACGGCTCTGAGAAGCTGAGGGACCTCGGGACATGGCTGGGGAGCTCGTGCAGTTGTGTTGTCTGGTGTGGGTGGTGCTGGCTCTGGCTGGACGTGGTGCTGCTCACAGGTCTGACCCACCAGAGAGTGTTGGCCTTCCCTCCCGTCATGACTGTTGAATCATCACAGAATGGATTGGGTTAAAAAGGACCTTAAAGCTCATCCAGTCCCACCCTGTGCCATGGGCAGGGGCATCTTCCACTATCCCAGGGTGTTCCAAGCCCCCTCCAGCCTGACCTTGGGCACTGCCAGGGATCCAGGGGCAGCCACAGCTGCTCTGGGCACCCTGTGCCAGGGCCTGCCCACCCTCCCAGGGAACAACTCCTTCCCAATCTCCCATCCATCCCTGCCCTGTGGTAATTAAAAGTTGCTCTCCCTTGACCTGTTCCAGGCCCTTTCCAAAGCCCCTCTCCAACCATTCCTGGCCTGCAGATTAAGGGTGCCTCAAAACCCCAAGCTGTCCCAGTGGCTCCTTTGCAAACTTGAATTCTATTTAATTAAACTGACTGGTGGGTGCTGAGAATGGATGTGGTATGGCATAGCTTGAACATGTTCCCAAAACTGATGGATATATCAGCATCCTTCCATATTCTGGGGATCTGATTCCAGCCATCCCTCCTGCTGCCCCCGGTTGTGAACCTGAGGTCCTGGATCCCTTCCTTGTGCAGGGACTGAGGGATGAAGTCAGTCCTTAGAGCAGCTCCAGTTGTTGGCCTCTGTCCCCTGATTTGCATCAGTCAAGGACCTGTGTGCCAGAGCTGTGCCTGTCGGGCAGGATTGGGATTTGTAGCTGAGCAGGACATGCAGGTCCCAGCTGTCCCCTTAAAGGCCACTTATTACCTACATTTCCCACCTATTGATCCTGGTTCTGCCGCCGTGCTCAGACACTGCTAGGAAAAAAGAACCATAAAAAAAGGGAAAAGGTTGGTTCTGTTCATTAATCTCAGCTGCTCCTGTCATCTGGAGGAGCAGGGCCTGAAGGCTCAATTAGCCTTGGTGGCTGCAGCTCGGTGACACGTGGCGGCTTCCATCACTTTCCTTTCCCTCCCCGAGTCTGTCTCCAGCTGTTTATCCCTCACAGCTGGCCCTGAGAGGCTTTGCTAGTGGGGACATAAGGTGGGGAGCACTGGGAAGCCCTGGGAAGCCCTGGGAAGCCCTGGGAAACCCTGGGAATCGCATCCTGCACCCAGGTGGGGATGGGGATGTGTCGCAGTTGAGTCTGAGGACGGCAAAAAACCGTGGCATGAAGTTTAGATGAGAAAAGTAAATTATTAAGAAAATTTTGCTTTTTTTATATCTAGGGTTGCTGCACTAGGAGACAATTGCTGGTTTTTGGGCGAACACTTCCTCAGTATTATCGGTTAGTTACAGAATAACAAAATGTAAACTACACCACCTGCGAGATATATTTTACAAAAACACATGAGATGGTTTTTCACAAACTTCTCCTGGTTCTCAGCTCTGCTTGTGAGAAAGCAACTTCTTCTCACAAACAAGGCTGAGAGCTGGAAAATTTCTCTCTGACCAAACTTGTGAGCATCCACAGGGATGTGGTGGCAAGTGGTGGGCAGGAGTTGGCTCAGCTGAGACAGACGAGGTCACTGCTGTCTGTCTTCTTCACATAGGGGACTTGGAACTGCTGTGAGACCACAGGGATGGTTCTTTCCAAGATCTGGGAGTTTTATCTGGGAGTGATAGGACTGGGGTTCCTAAATCTCCGTCCTGCCCTTGCAGTGTCGGTGCTGTCGCCATCTCAGTTGAGTGTCACCTGTCAGGACAGGGAGGGAGTTTTGTGGGTCAGAGGAACATCTCACCTCACTCTAGATGTCCCAGCTGGAAACAGAGAAATCTGGATGCTCTGGACCTCCTATGGTGCCAGGAATTTCATTTGTCCTGAGGGAGCTGAAGTTCAAGTTGTGGTGTGGATGCAGCTTTATAACATCTCCTGCTGGGGCAGAGGCAGAGCAGGCTGTGGTTTAGGAATGCAGAGTGTGAGTGGGCCAGAATCAGAACCAGGGAATCATCAGAGTCATCATGGGATGGTTTGGGTTGGGAGGGACCTTAAAGATCATGCTGTTCCACCCCTGCCATGGCAGGGACACCTCCCACTGTCCCAGGCTGCTCCCAGCCCCGATGTCCAGCCTGGCCTTGGGCACTGCCAGGGATCCAGGGGCAGCCACAGCTGCTCTGGGCACCCTGTGCCAGGGCCTGCCCACCCTCCCAGGGAACAATTCCTTCCCAATCTCCCATCCAGCCCTGCCCTCTGGCACTGGGAAGCCATTCCCTGTGTCCTGTCCCTCCATGCCTTGTCCCCAGTCCCTCTCCAGCTTTCCTGGAGCCCCTTTAGGCCCTGCAAGGAGCTCTGAGCTCTCCCTGGAGCCTTCTCCTCTCCAGGTGAGCACCCCCAGCTCTCCCAGCCTGGCTCAGAGCAGAGGGGCTCCAGCCCTTGGAGCTGCTTTGTTGTCTCCTCTGGACTCTCCAGGAGCTCGTCATCCTTTTTATGTGTAGGATCCACCCCACACAGCTCTCAACTGCTTCCCCAAATACCCTCTGGCTCCCACCTTTCCCGTTACCCTCTGCCCCTTTCCTGGGCTTGGCAGGGCTGGATCCATTCCGTTCATTTGGGAATTCCTACCTCCTGCAGTGCGTGCACCATGCCTGGCCTGTTTGGGCTTCTCTGGTTTTCCTCCTAATTTGTCTGAGCATATGCTCAGGAGTGATTTGTTTGGTGATTGTTCACAGAACAGAGTTGTTCTTTTATGCTGCCATTCCGAATAGCCACGAGCATCTCGAGTCCCCAATTACTTTGCAGTTTGCATTCAGCAGGAATTTGCCACAGCAAAATTCAGACAACTTGGATTCCTCTCCCATTGTCTCTGAGTGTTCAGCCTTTGCAAACCCCTGTAGGATTTTGGAATGATGGGGAGAAATCTCCTCTTCCACTGAGGCAAGAAACAACTCAAAAGCATGGACCAAAAGTAGGTTTTAGGTTAAAAGGCTGAAAAAGCAACCCCAATATTTTCCAATCCGATTTTTAAGAACTAAACTCCTGCTGAAAGTTTGGGATCAACGATACTGAGAGCACCTTCCATGGGTTTGCATGGAATTAGTTAATATGGATTTACAGAAAGGGACTTTTAAGCAGGTCTCTTTGAAAACTTTAACTTGCAAAAGTTAAAGGAAAAACTAAGGTACCAGTAGGGAATAAAATTGGCATCATCAGAGCCTTTCTAGTGGAGCAACACAGCTTGAACTGGACTAATGAGCCTGAGAGCTTAAAAAAAAAGAGATTATATGTGTCTCTATATCTCTATGTCTCACATTTGTACCTTTGAAGTGCTGGCAGTGGGATACCTTGGGTTTGGCTGGGCTGCAAACACACACAATACTGGATGTCCACTATTTATTCCGAATTTTCTGCGTTTTCCTACTTCCAGCATCGTTGCAAGAGGCTCCTCTCCCCTTGTGACACTGTCCAGTGCCCAAAAAGTGACACTAAGTGTGTGCTAAGTTTGTCCTGGGGGTATCTGTGACCTCAGTGATGGCAGAGGGGACTCCTCCTCATCGTAATGCTGAGTCAGCATTGTCTAGGAAGTTGAATGAGGAATTGGGGAGCTGGGATGCTCATTTTGGGGTGGAAACATCTTTACCTGCAGATAAAGGAAATTAGAAAATTAATTAACAAACCAAAATCTTTATATTCAAGCTGGATAATTCACCTGCTTCCCAGCAGTGTCCTTGCAGGATGTGAACCTGGGAGAGCACACAATTCCCAGCCCCATCCCTCTCTCGGCTAAAGTGCTCCAAGGGAGTTTTCAGGCGATTTACTGCTGACTTAGGAGATCAATCTCTCCCAGCAGATGGGAGGGAACTCATTTTGGGGTTTTGAAGCAAACAGAGTTAAATCTTCTTTTCCCGGCTGAGCTGCTTGTCTTGCAGTGACAGGAGGGCAGACGGCTGGGAGCTCTCACTGCTCCTGCCAGGAGGCTCAGGGATGTTCCTTCACTGCTCCTGGCTCTCCAAACTGCACATGGCTTTGATGGGGGGGAGCAGGTGTTGCAGGGAAAGACCTGCAGGCTCATCACCACCAGGCTGATGCCTTAAATGGCTCCCTGGAAACAGAGAGCAGGCAGGAATGAAGGAATCAAGGAGGGATGGATTGGAAAGGCCTTCAGAGGTACACTCTGGGCTCCAGAGGCTCCTGCCTCAGTGCATCCCAACATGGACAAGGACAGCTCCCGAGTTCTTCCCACTTGGATCTCAGCATCAATTGCCCAAGCAGAAGCCAGGCAAGGATGGAATTTGCCCAAGCTTGCCCCCCTCTTGCCAAGATTGTGGTTTGCAGCTGTTGGGCCTAGGAGGGTCTGGGTGTCCTTGGAGAGCTGGAGAGGCTTTGTTGTGTGTGTGTGAGCATGAGAGAACAGCACTGAACGAGCTCCAGGGAACTGCAGAGTGATACTGGGCAGGGCAGGGTTGGGAAAATAGAAAAGTTAAACCTAAAGCATCAAGGCCATTGCTGCTGTTTTTGGTGGGAAACCCCAAAATGCAGGGATTTGTCTGGGCAGGAACAGTGGAGCTGAGAGGGACCCTGCTCGTGGGGGTCTGATCCCAATGGCTGAGCTGTCACTTCTCCGTCTCTGTTGGACAGCTTTCCATCCCGCTTCTTTCTGATGGCTTGGAGTGAAGTTACCTGCTATTGTCATGGAAACAAGCCTGGATGCAGGACCAGGTGGCAGCAGGGAGCACAGAGCCATCTGACCCTTGCCTGCCTCTGATCCCCCACTTCTTTTCACTCCAAACCCCCCCGGTGCTGCTGCCAGGCTCACAAACTGCCTCCCCAAGGATGGATGCTCAGCAGGAAGGGAAGGCAGTGGTTTGCTCCTTACCTTGGCATGAGATTCCAGTGTTCTGCTGGGCTTTCCATTGCCTGAATTCATATCAGGGTGATTCACCCACTCCAAATTCCCTCTGAGCCAGGCCTGAGAAGAATTTCTCAGTAAGTGGAAGTTGTTGGAAAAAAACATCCCATGTGAAAAAGAGGGAAGTATCCATATCAGATTGTACCTGAGGCAGAATCCTCTGCTTTCCTTGACTGATGTTACAGCAGGAAAATTGAAGTGAAGCACTTGGAGTTTATTGAAGAGATGAGGATTGACAATTTCACCTTTTTATTCCTTTGGTTTTGATGCCATTTCTCAGGTTCGGGGTTTGGTTATTGAAGCAGTGCTGGCTGCACGTGGGATAAAAAGGCAGGATTTGTGGATAGCTATTCCTGGCTCACAATCACACCTCATGGGAGCCACAGAGCTGCTCCATGCCTCACTTTCCCCTTCCACATGAGCCCTCCTTAGGATTAACCCACCCTGAGCCGTGCAGGATCTCACTGAGGCACTGCCCAGGAGGCAGGGAGCAATTCGGAGGCTGGAAATGCTCGGAAATAACTTTTTGTCAGTGCCCAAATTCCCGATCCGACCGAGAGCACTTGGGAAGGGTCCCAGATGCTGGCAGGGAAGCGGATTGCTCGGCCAAGCGGGACGCAGAGGCGCATGATGCAGCGCCGCGGCGCCGGAGAGCGACAGCCTTGTCACGCTGACTTATGATGGATGAGGAAAAAACCTATTTCTCATCGGCGCTGGGAAGATGTGAAGTGTAAAGAAGGATGCAGCAGGAGTCTCCGGGCGATTCGTCTTGTGTCGGGCGAGCTCCTGGAGTGGGCAGAGTTGAGAGAGAGCGCGCGGCGGCAAAGCCGAAAGGCAGGGAAAGAAAGGAGGGGCTGGGGAGAAAATTCATTACGTGAAGGATAATCTCAGAGGGAAATATCAAAATGTCAGCGGCACCCCCAGATAGGGGAGGGGAGAAAAATGAACTGGGGGCATTTGTCAGCTGGTTAACCAGGCGTGGATCGGGGCAGAGCGGTTGGATGCAGAAGAGACAAGTGCCAGGATGGGATGGGAGGCATTGAGGAGGTGGAAGAGGGGCAGAAGAGGAGCTGGATTCGCTGGAGAGGGAATTTTGCCTTCAGGGCTGGGCTCTGCCTTGCAGGCGATGTCTGCTTGGTGCTCAGGGTGCCATGCTGAGCTGGGGTTTGCCATGGAAATTTAAAAAAATTAGTACATCCTTACTCCCAAAGGGCTGCTCTTCACCCCTCAGGAAATGAAAACTGCAGGATGTTTTTTAATCTCAAGGGATGGTGCCTCTCTGCTGGCAGAGCAAGGTGACTCCCAGCTTGGCCAGTGGTTCTGGTCCCGTTAAGGGCTGTGGAGCCCCAGTAGCCACGGAAGGGAGTGGGGGCAGTGATTGGGCTGCTGGGTCTGTGCTGTTATTTGCCCACCTGGGATCAGCCTGGCCACGTCCTGGGATTCATCCCTGGCACAGAGAGAACCAATTTCCAGCACAGGAGCTGAGCTCCCATCTGGGCTGCAGCAACCATGTGAAAGGAAATTGGGAGCGAACCTAGACAGAAGAGAAAACCTCTATGTTCTCCCTGGCCTGGTAATTCAGGGAGTTTCAGTGTTTGATCCCATCCCAGAGTGAATTTCCATGCATGGATCTGCCCTCAGCATCCCCACAGGAGCCTGGGAAGGGTCTGTACTCCAGGAGGACTCCCAACACCTTGTTTTCCATTTGGTAAACCTAAAAAGCAGCTTTGCTTTGAGAAACCCCTTGGGTCAGGTGGCAGCAGTAAATGGCCAGGATGTTTAGAAGTGATTGAGCCATTTATTTCTGAGTGCCACCAAAGCTGCTGCCCCAGCAGCGCTTCCAGCTCCGTGTCCAGGGAGAAGGTTTAATGGCTGGAGTCCCAGGGTTTGGGATAACAGTTGGGGCTTGACACCAAATAAAAATCCCCTATTAAAGAAATCAGGTTAATTTACTGTGTGAAATGAACCAACTTAAACTGCTCCCCAATAGACAATATATTGTACTTTTTTAGTGGGAGTGGAAGAACTGTCAGAAGCCTCTGCAGCAGGCTGCTGGTGTCCTGCCCGTGCTGCTCCTGGGGTTCTGATGGATGCTCCATGCCTTTCTTCCCCACTGTAAAACCCTTCTTCATCCAGGTGACACAGAAATCCC
The DNA here is from genome assembly GCA_013400515.1 of Erpornis zantholeuca. Classification (NCBI taxonomy): domain Eukaryota; kingdom Metazoa; phylum Chordata; class Aves; order Passeriformes; family Timaliidae; genus Erpornis; species Erpornis zantholeuca. Next base: position 124,210 of record VZTN01030190.1, on the reverse strand, counting down.
ACAGATGGGAGCACTCAGCATCTCAAACCTGCTCTCCAAAACGCTCTGCAGCGTCCAGGGAGCTGCTGGTTCCACCCTGGGAGCATTTGGAGAGGCTTCTGCCTGTGCCCGAAAGCAAACCCGTGTGGAACAGGTCGCAGGCATCAGAATTGATGTTCTTGTGTGATGTGCTGTGATCGGGGAGGAGACCCCTGCACTGAGCTACTGCAAACCTGCCAGGGACCCAGGCAGACCTCAGAGGTCTTCTCCAAACTGAATTAAATGGTTTTTTGAAGCAAGGGAGTGTTGGAAAGCTTTGAGTGAGAGACATCTACTGTAAAATACCAGGGTGCCACTCAGGGCCCCATTCTGCTCTCAAAAATCTGTGTGTTTTCCCCATTTTCCCAACGATGCTTTTTCCACCCGATTTGGCTGAAACTTCTCCATTTCGGTGCTGCGCTCGTGTCCTTCAGCAGAGATCAACCCCAAATGACTTTTCCTATCGATCCTCGCACCGTGGGGAGCCAGAGGTGTAAGTGCCACTCTCTCTCTCTCTCTCTCTCTCTCTCTCTGCTGCTCTGTTAAGTGAGACTTTTAGTAGCAGATCTTGAAAGGGAGAGACAAGTCTCCCGCACAACCGGAGCCCCCTTCTCCTTCCCGCCCCAGGAAACCGTGGTACAACTTGAAACCGATTAATAATACACAAAGGGATGATGTGGCTGGGCAAAGTGCGCCGGTTTCCTCAGCTACCTTGTGTTATGCTTTTATTAAGCTGCGATCTAAAGCGAAGGAGAGGGAGTGATTTTATAGCCTGCAGCGTCTTGTTTGCAGATTATTTTCCAAAGATGCTCAGTAGAATATCAATTGCCTGTGATGAGGCATCCCGGCAGGTGCTGCCTTGCACGGAGGAGGCTGCACGAGCCGGCACAGTCCCTCCTGGCATCCATGTGCTCATCCCCTGCTCCCAGTCGAGGGAATTTGGGCTGACACGGATCGGGATGGACCCCAGGGCTGAGGAGAGAATTTTGGGGTGGGCGCCTCTAAGTGCAGGGGATGGTTTGGGACTGAGGCAAAGCCGTGCTTGGCTGTGCTGTTCCATCCCTCCAGCCCTAAATCCAGAGGTTTCTGTGGAAGCACAGATGTTCATCCCTGCACGTCCAGGTTGCGATGGCACCGCTCATTAGCGTTTGCAGGGTTTGGACGGGGGACAAGGAAACAGCCCATGTGTCAGATGGCAGAGAAGGGCACGAGAGAAGGGAAGTGGGAGGGGACATGCTGAGTGCCATGACTTCCCAAAGTCACGCTGCAGTGTGGGGAGGGAGCCAAGCTCCTGCCTGCTCCCTCAGCCCCCTGACCTGCCCCCTGGATCGCGCTACCCGAAATAAAAGCATCTTTTCTCTCCCTCGTGGGGATGGGTTGAGGACAGCTCGAGGTGAATGGCATCTTTCCGAGTGGCTGTGGTGAAAGGAGCTGAATTCCTGCGTGTGCAGCATGAGTGAAAGAGGGGGGAAAAAGAAGCTAAACAGGGGTTTTGCTTTACAAAAGTAATACTTTCTGGTTCATTGTGATGCTCTGAACCCTCCACGGTGCCTTGGAGCCCCTTTAAGCACCAGTTGGAGGAGGGTGCAGACAGATTCCTGCCATCAGGCAGAGCTTCCCAAGAGCCACAAAGCCCAATCAGCAGGAGAGGAACAATCGAGGCGCCGGCGGTCTCAGAGCTCTTCAGCTGATGAAGAAGAGCAGGGTCTGGACAAATTTGGAATGAGAAATCAGCTGCTGAGGAGGAACACCTAGTGACCTAGCTGGGGAAAGGAGGCAAAAAGTTCTCCTCTATTACTTGTGTGTCTTTTCAGAGCATCTTTAATCATATCCCACGTCATCTTCATCAGGGGGAAGGTGGTAATCAAGGCAGCTGCCTGAGGCTGATGCTGTGTCTTTATGCTGCCGAGGCTGTTCTTTTTGGGGTAGTCAGGAGAGCAGCTCTGGAGTGTGGGAATGCATTTGGGATGTATTTGGCTTTTTTTTTTTTTATTTTTTTTTGGAGCCACTTAGGAGTTGGCTCACATTGTGCTAAGGACAGGGATTGAGATGCTCTTGCCCAGGGAGTTAACGAAAGACAAATGCAATGTAGTCTCTTATTTATTTTTTTTTCCTCCTGCCTCCTTTCTTTGTAGTGGTAAAATGATAGAATTTCATGCAGTCAATTGAGGCTATTGAGTTGTTTTGCCACTATAGTTCTGGAGCATTGACTGTATGGATTCACAGTGTCCCCTCGCAATAACATCCCTTTTAACGATGTGCTATCAAGGGAGAGCTGTGCAGGCTTTAAAAGGTTTTCCACGATTGTATTTCTCTCTCTCTCTCCACTCAATGTGCTGAAAGCAAACCTGGGGCAGGTTTCAAGAGGAGGAGGAGGCCTCGAGCCATGGCTGTGAGAGAATCGGTTGTGCCTGTGTCCTGCTTTATGGCAAGACACCAAATTGCAGATTTTCTTGGAGCTGGGGAGATGTGGGATCCTGGTCCCTTCCCTGCTGGGTCCATCACTCTAGCTCCTGGCTCCTGCAGGAGCTGCCGAGAGACAGCTAATGCTTTGTACTTACAATAAAAGTAAGGGATAAAAGGAATGCAAACCCAAGGCTGAGAGGGAAAGCAAACAGCTGAAAACCCCAATTTTCTTTGAATTCCTGTGATTTCCCCTCTCTGTGTGTGTGCTTGCCCTCATTCGCTGCAAGCTCTGCTCTGCTGCCCAGAGGAGAGACCTTTGCTGGAATGGAGCAGCACAGGGACATGCCAGGTCCTGAGTTCCTGGCTGAAATCCCATCCTGGTCCTTCTCCCCGTGATTCCGAGGTGCTGTTGGTCTTTGCTCTCCGAAGGCTGAGTTTAAATGAGCTTTTCCTTCAGGAGAGAAGAGTGGCTTTGCTGGGCTTCCCCTGGTGTGGTCCCCGTGGTGGTGGCTGCTCTGAGGCACACGTGGGCACCCAGTGGGTTCCAGGTGGGGCTGGGAGAGCTGGGCAGACCCCGCTGGGTTCAGTGCCTTGGGGTGTGATCCATGTCAGATGAGCTGCAGCCCAGAAAGGTCTCAGGAGGTGTCACCCAGGGTGGGGCTCAGCCTCCTGGGATCCCTGTGGTGCTCAGTGGGGCAAATCAGAGAATCCTGGACTGGCTTGGGTTGGAAGGGACCTCAAAGCCCATCTCGTTCCAACCCCCTGCCCTGAGCAGGGGCACCTTCCACTCGACCAGACCTCGGCAGCTCCAGATCTCCGTAGATGTCCCGGGAAGCTCAGTGTCCGTGCCTGCTCCGGGAGCATCTCCCAGCACTGCCAGGCCTCCCAGCAGCCCATCCATAATGCAGATCTCTCCAGGTGTCCTTGCTGCAGTATCCCTGCAGCTCATCAGGCTGGGGCTGGGATATTTATGAAACTCAGCTTTCCAAATTTCAGCTGGTTTTAACCTTCACTCCTCGGTTTCCTGCCTCTTCGGTGTGTGCTCTTTTAATAACTGTAACCCATCTGATAATGTTGTTATAAATTAATGATCTGCTTACAACCTTAACTCTGTTTTAATGAAGACTTTTTTTTGTTGAGGAAAATAAAAGCTGCTGTAATTATACCTTGTAACTGCAGGGTTTTATAGCCGGTGAACTCATCCAACAAGCAATTTCGATTAGTTTATCCAGGCAAATATTCTAGTGTTGATTTCATACATATAAAAAACACACACAGCTACTTCCATGAGCAGCAGAAATAATTATTCCTGGATCCCTGTGCCTGTGTCTCGGGAGCAAACTCGTGCTACATTTTCTGATGCTTAAAAAAAGTTGAAATCGCAGTGCTGCCTTTCTCTGGGTAAAAGCTTTAATAGTATCTTTCATCTGACTAGTTCCCTATTTTCCCCAAACTTGTATCTTGGAGATAAATGTGTCCTTCCATCAGATTTTATTGAAATGGGTTCTAAGGTTTAGAAATCACTGGAGATGGGGAAAGGAAACAGCCGGGCAGGCACTGCTGGTGTGTAAGGCTCATTTCCTCAGGAAACCAGGCTGAAAATACTTTGGGTACCATTAAAAAGTTGGAGCTGTCATCTCAGGGTAAAGCTTCAGAGAGGCTTGGAAGCTGTTTTCCAAGCGGTTGGTTCAGTCTGTGTTTCCCAAAGTGCTCAGCTTGGATTGCTGGACAAATTCCTGCATTTCGGAGGCTCAAGAGCCACCTCACTGAGGGCACTGGAAAACGTTGCTGTTTCTTTTGGTACCTGCACTGAGCCCAACCCACCAGATCCCTCTGGAGATGTTGGCCAGCACATGTTGGTACCTTCCTTCCATCCTGCTGGAGATCCTGGTTGAGGTGAGGTTCACGAGGCCAAAAAGCCCTCGATTGCCACCAGCTGAGGTTGGACCTGATTGCCAGAGACTTTATGCCAAGGACAAAGACAGGGAACAAAGGTGATGGGCTGGGATCTGGGAGATCCCAGTTTTGGGTTGCCCTTGGTGCAAGAGGTGCAGAGGTGGATGCAGTTGGGAGTCTCTGTCATTAGGTCCAGAAATTCCTGTGGGATTGGGGAAGTCAGGTCAGCCATCCATGCTGGTGGTAAAGGAGTGCACGAGGATGGTGATCCCTTCTCCTGAGCCACCCCTTGGAAATCCCCCCATGGCAATTGCTCCCTCCTCCCAAAGTTGCTGAGCATGAATCCTATAATCACAGAATCCCAGAACTGTTTGGGTTGGAATGGATCTTAAAGCTCATCTGATTCCCACCCCCTGCCATGGACAGGGACACCTTCCACTGTCCCAGATTGCTCCAAGCCCCATCCATGCCCTAACCCTAAACCTAACTCAGCCTGGCCCTTAATGCTTCCAGAGATGGAGCATCCACAGCTTCTCTGGGCAACCTGGGCCAGCACCTCCCCACCCTCACCGTGGCTGGGAATCTCCAAGATTCGTGGCTGTCTTGGAACAGTTCTGATGTTCACCATCCACACTGAACCCCAAGATTGTTGTGCTCATTCTTTCTTATGGGTATCCAGTTAGGTTTTAACTTTTCTATGTTCCCAGCCCTGCCCTGCCCAGTGTCACTCTGCAGTTCCCTGGAGCTCGTTCAGTGCTGTTCTCTCATGCTCACACACACACAACAAAGCCTCTCCAGCTCTCCAAGGACACCCAGACCCTCCTAGGCCCAACAACTGCAAACCACAATCTTGGCAAGAGGGGGGCAAGCTTGGGCAAATTCCATCCTTGCCTGGCTCCTGCTTGGGGAATTGATGCTGAGATCCAAGTGGGAAGAACTCGGGAGCTGTCCTTGTCCATGTTGGGATGCACTGAGGCAGGAGCCTCTGGAGCCCAGAGTGTACCTCTGAAGGCCTTTCCAATCAATCCCTCCTTGATTCCTTTATTCCTGCCTGCTCTCTGTTTCTAGGGAGCCATTTCAGGCATCACCTTCACCCCTCCATGCTGCCATTGTCCCTGGATCTTGCTTCTCTGGCTGGAGCCGCCTGTCTTCTGGGCCTTCTGCTCATGTGAGATGTGTAGGTTTAAAAATAATCAGCACTGGGTGTGAAATAGGAATTCTGGCTAATGAGGGCACTGGGATTCGCTGCCCACAGTCAGTCCAGTTCACGCCTGGCACAAAACCTGCAGGGTTTGTGCCTCAGACGTGGCTTTGCCATCCTGTGGATGGCACCTGCCTGAAGTTTTTCTGTGCCTCTCCTCCTTATCCCCAAGGTAAAGAAGAAAATGAATTTCCTAGAGATTTTGCTCATTTTATTTGAGCTTCTCTCCTGTGGTCGGATGCTGCCTCTGCCTCGTGGATTCCCCACATTGCCACAGTATCAGGAACAAGAGTGGAATGATTTTTTTCCTTGGAGGCTGTCTAGCAAGGCCCCTGGAGCAGGAACACTGGCCTTGGCATGCTGAGCTGCATCCCTGCCCTGCAATCAATTCCTCCAATTCCACCCCCCTGCTGCAACAACAAAAAGTTGAACCAAAAGCACTTCCCGCCCCTGAAAATCCATTACAGTCCCTGTCACTGGCCTTTTCTCACAGTTGCTTGGTTTTTATTTTAATCTATTTTTTTGTTGGGTTCAGTGGGGCTGTTTTCCCATCCTGATTACAAGGAGTTATCGGAGAAATCCTTTGCCAAGTGTCAGCCCACAGGCACCTGAGGCAGCTGGAGTAGGAGTTATCAGTGTTTGAACAGGTATGGAACAGGCTCCTGGCCACAGACTGGGGCGATGTCCTTCCCCGTGTCCTTGTGGCAGGCAGGAGGGATCGTCTAATTAAAGATACTGAGGAAAAATGGCTTGGATGTGAGTGTGGCCTGTCCCATGAACTGCAGCTCTCCATGTGTGGGACAAGGTCCCCGGCTGCTGAACCAGGACTGTGCCTAGGGATGCTCTGGCTGCTTTGAGCTGCGCTGCCAAAGCTGCTTTTAGATCCAGCATCCCATTTTAAAATTCCTTCTCCTTCTTTCTTAAGTGCAGAGCTCCAGGCGGTATTTTCGATCATTTTATTTTACTTCTCTTTATTTTTTTTTTCTTTTTCTTTTAATTCCCAAGTGTCGCTGGTATCTGAACCTTGGGGATGGAAACAGGAACATTGTGGGAAATCTATGCCTTAATTTTCTACCTTTTCTTTTTTTTTCTCCCCCTTTCCTTCATATCTCCACCAAGAATCTGCATAAAGCTCCTTCACATATCATTTATTCATCTGTACCTCAGTGCGAGAGGCTCTGCCTCGTGATGGAGATGTCATTTGCAAAATAATAAGGTCCCGCTCGCTGCAAGGAGAGCACCCCCGCTCTTCCCCCACAGGGTCACTGCCTTCAAATTATAAATCTTTTTAACCATTACCTCGTGGGTATCCATGAGCACGGCACTAAGATTAATCCCAGGTCTGCTTCCTTGTCGTCTCCTTTGCTTTTCCTTCCTCGCCGTGCGTTCGCCTCTCGAGCGTCGGATCTGGATTCCTAATTGGGTCGCATCAGAGGATCTGTGCCGTCAGCTGCTGAGCTTTCTGCGTTGTGCAGGGACGTAAGTCACAGATATCATCCCATAATTAAGCTGGCGTTAGGTGTTGGAAGTGGTGCTTCCCTGTTTGATCCCTTCCTGAGCCGTACACGGCATCCAAGCACCCGGGAGAGCCTCAGCACGCCCTGGTCCCCCTGCTCAGGGGGAGGTGGAGGTGTCCATAAAAAACCATTTTGTTTTTATTTACGGGGTCATCCCTGCAGCAGGTCGCTGTGTAAATGATGAGGGACAGTGGGGCACTGGTGTTTTGGTGTGAAAAAGGCTTTTATCGGCCTCTGGGTGTCCTATCCAGCAGGACACAGTGCAGACTCTCGAGGAGGGTGCCCATGGGGGCCAGGAACGCAGAGTTGGCTTCTCCCAAACACAAAATCTGTGGACAAAGCCTTTATTTCTAATTTGAATCATCCCTACCGGAGCCAAGGGAATTGTGCTGTGCCAGCAGGGAATCCCTCCCTATATAAAGATGCTTTTTTTGGCGTAAATCCCTGGAGCCCACCCCATTGTCCTCTTCCCTGAACTTCGGATTTTATTCCTTGCATCTGCCCCCAAACCCACCTGAGGCTGAGCCAGCTACATCCCAGGGGCTGCTCACATGGCTGCTCTTACAGAGGGGAAATTATTAATGACCCAAGGTGTAATTATCTATGTCTTAAGCCTTGCCCAAGCTCCGCTGACATCTTTCCAGGGGAGGGAGGAGGGGTTTCAGGGAGACACCTTGCTGTTTAATAAATAAAAGAAGAGATTCATAAAGTGTCTGGCAAGCACATTCCTCACATAGAAATGTTACGGAATAACACGGGATGAATAATAGAAAAGGTTATTGAAAAATTCATAATTTCCAAGCGCCGGTGAAGGCCAGGCTTCCATGCCGTTTATTTGCCTGTAGAAAAGTGATTAAAATATATATTATTGTCCTGTCTATAGGAAAATGTATTATTAAGTGGATACTAGCATGACATTTGAAAAATCCATTTCGTTCCATTTAGTGGCGGGCGGTGGGAGGGGAAGGGGGGGTTCTTTTTCCTGCTTCTGTGGAGGAAGGTTTTAAGGGTGTTTTAGTCAGGCCTTCAGAAAAACAGCGAAAACAGAAAGAGGGGGAGGGTTTAATTACAGCCCCTTCCCTCCCAGCAGTGCCCTTCACTCTCCGTTTTCATGCTTTTTGCCTTAAAAAGGGAAGGAGTTTCCTTCACCTTCAATTATTGCTTTGATTGGCCAGAAGGGGAAGTGAGGACGAGCAGTGGGGATGCAGGGATTTTCTCCCTGGACCACAGGGGTGAAGCGTGGGACCTTCACTCCCTTTTTCCCTCTGGACCAGAAGGGTGGGGGGTGGTTCTGCTGTGGTTTTCAGAAGTTCTCATTAGTTGATGATCTTGTGATGCTGACCTGGACATCAGCCTCGATGGCCTGGAAGCAGAGGGACTTTCCTCCCTCCAGGTTGTGCTGGTGGGGCAGGTGACACCCAGGTTGTCACACCAGGCTCATCCCTCTTGCTTTTGGGTTGTTTATTAACCTGAGTGCACGCACAGGCTGTGCTCACAGACCTGTGTTGGCTTGGGACAGGGGAGGATTTGGGGCTTTTGGGGGGATGCTGAGTGTGTTTCTTGGGCTTGATCCCTCCCCTGATCCATCCGAGCAGCCCAGTTTTACACTGAGGGGTGAGAAACACTCCCAAGAAATTTTCTTGACCAAACACCAGGATTTTGGTCAATATGACTAAAAATAACTCCGAGTTATCCGCTTTTCCTCTCGGATAAATGCCTCCTCTCCAAGCCAGCCACGTTCCTGCTGCATGGGAAGGGTGGGTGCTTTGGGGATGGGTGCAGTGCAGAGGTCTCTGGGCAGACCAGGTCAAACCAGAGGGTGAATTTGTGTTGGGATCTGGTTCCTACAGAACTCCGTGTACGAAACATCTTTCCACATGCAAAAGATATGGGTTGCTGACCAGATTGGTTTGGGATATTTGGGCTTTTTCTCCAAGAGCAGCCTCAGGAGATGGGCATTTTGGGCAGGAAAGCTGTGTCATGCATAGCCAGAGGCATTTTGTACATCTGCTGCGTACACTGAATTTATCCGGGGATTAAAAGGCAAGAACTGTCCCCTCTGCTCCGCTAATGTCGGCAGGGATACGTCATTCCATATTAGCCTGGATCCGTCCTCAAGAAGAGAGTTGGGAGCTTTTCTTCCCCCCCCTCCATGCCTTAGATCTCGAGCAGAGTCTATATTTGCTGCGTTAATGACTCGGAGCCAATCTCCAGCTCCTCTTTAGTTTTATTCATAGATCCCATCTGGGACTGTCGGAAATAGAAAGGCAAAACCTGCAAAGAAGCCATGTGGCAGGAGAGGACATGAGGCAAGGAGCTGCTTCTAAAAAGGAAACAAGGCTTGGGATTGACTTAAACTATTCCTCAATCTGGAAGGATTTGCCACGTATCCTCAATTAAAACAGTTTAAAATACAAAGCTACTGTTTTTATAGTTTTAACGAAATGTTTTGATTTAGAGGGAGTGTTCAAAACTGAGCTGGGCCTCCAGCGGCTCCAAAAAGAGACTCACAGAGTGCTGGTGTTGAGCACCTCTGGAGGTACCTCCATCCATCCACCCACCCATCCGTGCATCCATCCATCCATCCATCCATGCCTCCATCCATCCATCCATCCATGCCTCCATCCATCCATCCATCCATGCCTCCATCCATCCATCCATCCATGCCTCCATCCATCCATCCATCCATGCCTCCATCCATCCATCCATCCATGCCTCCATCCATCCATCCATCCATGCCTCCATCCATCCATCCATCCATGCCTCCATCCATCCATCCATCCATGCCTCCATCCATCCATCCATCCCTCCATCCCTCCATCCATCCCTTGTGTGGAAAGCCTCAGACCCTGCCCCTCAAATTAGATAACTTAAAATACATAACCCCAAGCGTGTCTGAGAGGCAGAGGTGTTCACTCTGAAGCTCTTTAATCTGCGTGGGAAATCAGGCTGGGCGGACACGAGTATCGAGATCTCGCTGCAAAGGAGAACTTAATGTACCCAGAAGCTGCTGATAGACTGTCTGATAGCTGGAGTCACAGCCTGCTGGGCAGCCTCTTCCTCTCCTGCCTGGAAAAAACCTGCTCTGAGCAGGAATAGAGGCAGTGCCTGGGAAAATGGCAATATTGGGTGTGGAGGGGCTGCAGCTCACACTGGGATTGTGAAGGATTAGGGGAAAGGAGCACGGGCAGGCGCAGGGATGGCAGCTCCGTGGTCAGCATGGCGAATGTGTGGGCACAAGTTTTGTGATCAGCTCTCTCTCCTTGCTTATTTATTTTTCTTTTCTCCCCCTCCCTGCCTTACAATCTCCCCCCCCCTTCTCTTTCTCTACCTCTCCCTGCCCAGCCCCAATACCCATCTTGGAGGATCTAAATTAAAATCTGTTATCATTTCCTGGATAATCCCCTTTGATGCCCTGAATACAGCAGAATCTGTCCTGCTTCAACCTTGCATGTAAGTGCTGATAGCTTTTGAACAGCTAAATGGCTTTGTATATCTCATACAAATGTCTGTCTCATCCAGGAGCTGGCAAGCCCCGTGCAGTCGGCTGGGGAAGCTTTATGAGTTACAAGTGGAATTACTTTGGAGAGATGCTAAGGAGGCCAAACCTTTCAGAACACGTTCCCTTGGCATCTTCTGTCTGGCAGGGACGGCGCTCGCATTGTCTTAACCTCGCAGAGCAGCTAATTGGTGTTGTGGTGCCGATGCCGTTTGTCATCAGGGCTTTCCTGCCTCCAACCCGCCGTGCCAGCCTGCATCTGCCCCTCTGGGCCTGGCTGTGGATATCAGTTTGCCCCAAACCGAGCTCCTCTGGAGCTGTGGGTTGAGGAGAGCTTGGGCATGGACTGTGTTTGTGGGTTTTAGGCAGAGCTGAGGGTGAAACGTGTTTCATCGAACCCCAGAATAGTTTGGGTTGGGTCATCTTATTCCACGCCCTGCCATGAGCAGGGACACTACTCCAGGTTGCTCCAAATCAATTTGTGGATCTCTACCCCACCTGGCTCCCAGTTCAGTTGATGTCCCAATTTGATGTCTCAGATCCTGGTGGTCTCCCAACAGAGCTGGTCTTTGTGGTGGAGCTCCTGAGTTGCATCCCCAGTGTGAGTGGCCACTTATCCCTCTCCATCCTGAGTTTTCTCATTAGTCGTGGGATCATGGAAGCTCTGTCAGGCCCTCCCTCCCTGCTTTCCCTGGGGATCTGTGCCCTGTCCAGGCTGGAGGTGAGAGGTGCCTCCCTCCTTACCCCAGACCATCCCAGCACCACCTCTTGTGCCATCCTTGCAAGGGAGGAGTGAGCACACGGAGCCTTTCAGAGGGGAGTTTTCCCCAGTGGGAGTGGATTGTAAACCAGCAGAGCAGGGCTGCTGCTGAGGGGTGAGTAGGTCACTGCTGTTCCTTGAACATCGCAGGGCTGGGAATGTCCATCCCCTGCCTGTCAGGGTTTAACCCCAGCCAGAAACTCCACCCCAGCCCAAGCCAGCAGAGTGCTGCAAAATACAGAGTGCAGCACCAAGTAATTGCCTGTCTAAAATAAAAGCCTCTCCAGCCGGGACAGAAACCAGGAATTACTGCAGCCAGTGACATCTTCGTGTCCCCCCCGAGGACCCAGAGAGATCTGTGGGCATCTGGGGAGTACGGGGGGAGGGAATTCTGCAGGAAGCTGGCGATAGCTTAGCAGTGGCCCGATGACATGAGCTGATGTGGCAGGGCACAGCTGTGACTGGGAAGCATCTTCCCAGCTCCCCGCCCTGGGTGATGGGATATAAAATCACAGCCCCGTGCCTGGGGAGCGGCACTTAGCCAAAAACCCTGAGGAGAGGGGATTAACGGGAAGGAGCCAGAGAAAGGGAGGAAGGGCTTTATTTTTTAAAGAAAAAAGAACTGTAAGTCCTTTTTAGTTGCAACCACTTCTTCCCCATGACTGCCTTGCTGCTCCTCGCTGGTGCAGAGCTGGGGAGCAGTGGACCTGCATCCCTTGGTTAAATTGTGGGAGCATCAGTGATGGGTGGGGGGCTTCTGGGGGTGCAGGAGAGGGAAGGCCGTGGTTCTGCACATCACCAGCCTTGTGTTCAGCTCAGGGCGAGAGGACAGGGCACAGCCAGCCAGCGCCAGCTGCATTCATTCCTCAAAGCTGCCTGTTGTGCAGGAATTCATCTGCCAAATCGGCCAGAGAGCCGGCAAAGAGCACCAGAGTGGACTTAACCTTCCACCTCTGCTTGTGCTTCCTCAACAAAAAACCCCAAACAAACTGCTCTTGCTGAGCAGGGACTTTATCAGAATGAAGGGGAAAGCAGGCAGCTGGGCTGCAGAGAGCTGCCGGCTCAGGGCAGGCAGCCCTGGCTCTCCAAGCGTCCCTTGGGAAAGGAAGATTCATCCCTGCTTGCTCTCCCTTGTCTCCAAAGGCTCTGAAATCTCCCAGCTGTGTCAGAGGGAGCTTCCCCTGGGAGCTGAGGAGCCGTGGCTGGTGGGAAGGGGACAGGAGCTGACCTTGCAGTGTCAGATGGAGCTATTCCCTGGGCCATGGCACGGGATCTGGCTCTGGATGGCACGGCTCTGCCTTCCTTCTAAAGGATGCTCATTTTCCCCTTTGGACAGATGCTCGTGGCTGGGGACAGCAGCTGGTGCTGCGAGTGCCTGTGGCAAGAGCAGGGCTGGATGTAGCCCATCCATTGCTGTGCATCCATCCCTGTGCATCCATCCCTCTGCATCCATCTCTCTGCATCCATCCTTCTGCATCCATTGCTGTGCATCCATCCCTCTGCATCCATTGCTGTGCATCCATCCCTCTGCATCCATCCCTGTGCATCCATCCCTCTGCATCCATCCCTGTGCATCCATCCCTGTGCATCCATTGCTGTGCATCCATCCCTCTGCATCCATCCCTGTACATCCTGCATCCATCCCTGTCCATCCATCCCTGTCCATCCATCCCTCTGCATCCATCCCTGTCCATCCATCCCTCTGCAGGGGCAGCTGGGGATGGCAGAGTCGTGGGCATGGTGCCTGTCTCGCCCTTCTGACCAGGGCCAGATGTGTGTCCATGTGCTGGTGACTCTGCTCCAGCAGTGGCTTCTGCCAGCAGTGCTCCAGGTGCCCGTGGCAAGGTCAGCCCTTCGCAGAGCTCTGTCTCAGTTTCTCTGCTGCAGAGCTGGGGTGCGTGGTGGTTGGTTGTGTTCAGGCCTTGGGATCAGAGCTGCTCTCTGCTGTGGTGGTGAAGGTGTAAAGGAGGGCAATTCCTTCCCTCCTTGGGGTGGGAGGGTGCTGAGGGCAGAGATTTGAAGCTGGAGCCCCAAAATGAGCAGCGTTTCTGGGGCTGATGCTGGTGGGCACTGGTGTGATGAGCTGCTTCCATCCTCCGCATCCCCGGGGGCAGGAGCTCCCTACCACTGATCCCCTCCTGTTCCCCCCAGCCTTTTTCCCTGTGCTGAATCCAGTGGAAAAGCAAAAAGCACTCACACCCCCCCCTTAATGAACTCAGCATTAATCGCTTGTGTCAAATCCTTGTGCTAACAAGCTGAGGAAATCAAACAGGCGTCCCCGGGGAGAGCCAGGGAGTCAACACTCATCCATTAAAATGGTAATTTTGTATTTTTCACCGAGGCATTTGTCGCCTCTTGCCCTTGTGCACTCGTTAGAGCTTTGGCCTTTAAATTATAGTGATTTTTTTTTTTTTTTTTAAAAAAACCCAAACAACTAAACCACAAAACCAGCTCTCTTCAACCTTCCTCATCCCAGGGATTCTGAGCTGCGTGCAGGGGAGTGTGTCTCCAGGTGGGCCATTATTTTGGCTTCAGTAACGTCAACAAAGTGCTCGTTGCTTCCAAAACAATTCCTTTTCTCCCAAAAATTCAAAAAACTGGTCCCCACTAGCTCCAAAAAAAGTGCCTTGTGAGTGTTTTTCTTGGAAAAAGGAAAAAGTAGGAATTTCAGGTCATCCCGTTGTTCAGGGCCTGGTGAGAGTTTCTTGCTAGTGAGGTCTCTGGGAAATCGTGAAGATATTTGCATATGCCAAGGGTTTTTGTGAATGTTTGAGGACAGGAGGTGGGGGCTGGCAGCTCTTGGCTGCTCCCTTGTTTTAAAAAGTTGGTTGGGAGTGAGGTTTTGTTAGGCAGCCAGAGGAGGTGGACAAATGCAGCACCCCTTCATCAGAGCTCAATTAGATTTGGGTTCTCAGCACAAAAGAGGCTTTTCCCACCTGCCTCAATGAAAGATATCAGCTCTCCCCACAAAAACCTTGCAGCTTCACCACCGTGCCAGTGGAAGGCTGTTAAAATTCCAATGCATCCTAAAACCAGGAGTTATAGAAATGCAGCATCCCCAGAGCAGCCTGGGAGAGGAGGAGCAGGTGGGAGCCACGGTGCTGATGCTGCAGCATCACATGGCCTGGGGAAAACATGACCCAGTGCCTCAGTTTCCCTGTCAGCAAATCCAAATAACAACAGGAAAATATCCTTCCTGGTGAGATCAGTTCCCTCTGTTTCAGTGGAAGGTGTCCCTGCCCTGGGTGGGCTGGAATGGGATGGGTTTCAAGGTCCTGTAGAAATGAGGTGGCCTTGTTCTCCAGGGCCTTTTCACAAAGACTCTGTTGGTTCACAGATTTTTCTGGAAGGCTTTATTTATAGATATTATTAAAAAGAAAGAGAGATCAAGCTTTTTCCCTCTGGTAGGTTTAGCTGGTCAGTAGGTCTGTGTCTCACTGTGTGTCTGTCTCTCTAGCACAGTCTCCAAAGTATGAAAACAAAATTCAAAAATACAAATTCTTGTTGACCAAGGAGAACACTTTACCATATTTATATTTTTTTCTGCCTGAGAACAAACTCTACGGGAGCTCTGACTGACCTGGTGCTGCAAGAATCTTGTCAGGCAGAAAATGCCTAAAAGAAATCTTTTTCTGGGCTACCACACCTTCCAAGCTAAACCTTTCCGTGATTCTGCGATTCCTTAGGCATGTGGAAGGTGCCGTGGAAGGCACAGATTGCTGTTGTGTCAGTGGTGCTGAAAACAGAGGTGATTTTCGATCGAGTCAGCGCTCGCTCTGTGCAATAGGCACAAGGCTTCGGGTTGGGATTTGTTTGCCTTTTCCAGCCGGGATAGCTGTGGAGTTCAGTGAGTGCTTCCCGCAGCCGGAGCCGCTCGTTGCCTGGCACTGAGGGTGCCGTGTTGGGCTCGCAGCTCTCCGAGGCGGGGGCACTCTCTCGTCTCTCGCTCCGGCGCAATTAATACACCCTAAGGACGTGTCAGGGGCTGCGAGCGCCACGCCGGCGTTTCCCTGCGGAGCCTGCCGTGTGCGATCGCATGAATAATCATGCCCGTCCTCCTCTCCCCACGCGGAAACATTCCGATAAATAAATAAAATAAATGACATTTTCTCCTTCCGTTAAAAAATTTTTTTTTTCCCCCCCCTTTCTATTTTTCATCAAAGCTCTCCCTCTGGTGAGCAATTTGCAGGCAGCGTGGCACGGAGCGGCTCCGAGGAGAGGCTCTGCTGCAGTTGATGTGTTTTTCATCATCTCATTGTCCCATTTTCCGGGATGAAGGAGACTGGCATTCCCCTCCCCATACTGGTTTCTGCTTGCCACCATCCAGCTGCTCACCACGCTCTCCTGGAGCTGGGACCATTTGCACCCGTGAGGTTCTGCTTGGATAATGGGGGGAAGCCAGGAGTGGACAGGAGGGGGCTCGATTTTCCTTTCTCGGTGTTAAATTAAGGCTGGGGGTGTGTTCCAGTGGAGATCTGGCTGTAAAAGCAGCCAGGAAGGGCTCTGTGTGTGTGTGTGTGTGCACAGTGGCAATGCCACGGGCATTCTGCAGGGCTGTGGAATCAGGATTAATGGCTCCAGCATCCTTCAAGCAAACTGTATCTCAGAGTGCTTTGTGGAGTTAAATGACACAGGACGGTGGGTAATATATGGTGTAAAGCGCTGGAAAACAGCGGCACAAAGATATGGCAGGGGGAATAAATTAAAGCCTTCCGTCAGAAAGCCAATAATGGGGAAAGGGGGAGTGGAGAGGTGGAAACAAGGGAGAGGATATTTATTTTCAGCTGAGCTATGGAAGGAGTGGAGAATCAATGACTAGAACATACAGCACCTCATGCATTGCACCAATATATACACAGCCTTGGTCTTGAGGGGAGCTGGGGGTGCCCAGTTCCTTCAGCTGCTGCTAAAAGGGAGGCACTGTGTGCCTCTGCTGAGGTTTCTCCCCTTGCCAGGTGGATTTTTGTTTGGTTTGGGTTTTTTTCAGAGGTTCTGAAAGCTTTTGAAAAGGGTCTGAATTCGCCCTGAGCTGGGTCCAGCTTCCCTCCACTTCCTTGGTTCTTCAAGGTCAGTCTTGCCTGGTCTCATCCAGCAGCTGCTGTGAACCTCGTGTAGAAAACTGGATTTAGCCTCACACCTTCCCCAAACCTCCTGAAGGATGAAAGTCTCACGCACCAGGATGGGAATGGGATATTGAAGGGGAATTTTTACACCCTGACTGGGATAGCAGCATGGCTGCACCAACTTCCAGGAGCCTAAGGAGGAAAGCAAGGAACGAGCACCCCACCCCCTGCGAGGATTTTCATTTGTGGGTGATTCAAGGTCATGCAGTGGAGTGGGAAAAAGCAGCCTCTTTTCCAGGCCCCTTTTCATCGAGGAGGGGCGGGAGGTAGAGGAAGGACGGCGCGGGGAGGGGATGAAGATCCCCCGCGTGCCTTGTTTGACAAGTTTGCAATCCAAGGAGAGGCTTTGCAGGCGTCCTCACGTCCCTGGCTGTGCTGGGGAATGTGTCAGTGCTGCTCCCCGGCTCCCCACTCAGCCCCTCTGATAAGGTAATGAGATGCAAGTCTTTGGTGTGTTTGACAAGCTGCTGTCCTACAGCGCGGGAGCCGGGAGCGCTCAGAGGCTGGGAGAGGAGATTAATTAATGCTAAAAGACACAGTTTGATGTGGCAATGAAATTTCGATTATAATAATCTCTAATTATCTTGTAGCACAAGTGCCTCGGCTCTCCCAGGTGTCTTCCCCAGTTTGAAATTGTTATTTGTCAGCATCAAAGGGAGGAAGGAGCTGGTGCAGGGGGTGCACGTGGGGTCCCTTGGGATGGGGAGCCCAGTTTCTGCCAGGGGTGTCCCTCAGTGGGTGCATCCCTCTGCTTCCATGGATCCCATCAGCACCTGCTCTCCCAAATCAGGGAAAAACCAGGGGATTTGGGGTGTCTTCAGTGTGCCTTCCACAGGGTGTAAGAGCACAGGGAGGCAATCTGAGGCAGCTGTTCTGTGGCACTTCCACTTTGCCTTTCCAGAGCGTGTCACTCAAACACCTGGTCCCTCACACGTCTTTTTTTTTTGTTCCTGATGGTTTTTACTCAAAATCAACTCGTTCCCAGGGAGAACTTTGGTCTTGACGAAACGACACTTTACCCAGGAAAGTAATTTCCTTCAGCTGCTTTATTGCCTCTCCCCCAGGCTCGGTGAGCTTTAAAATCCTCCTCCTCCTCTCCCATCAGCCTGAGCCCTTCTATTGCCAACACCTTCAGCTGTGACATGTCCCTTCCCAGGGGGATCCCATGGCCTTTGGAGAGGTCCCTGTGAGCGGGGCCGGACAGTCATGCTCCGTGTGTGGAATAGCAGATGGACACCCTGGCACCTCTAGGAGCAGGAATAATTGGCTGCTCTGCTCCTGAGGGTTTTAGGAGCATCTGTGCTGCTCCAGATCATATTTATCTACTCAAAGTAGTCCCTGGAGAGGAAACATCTCGGGTTTGAAGTCGCCGCCCCCTGTGTTGTGCTTGGTTTGTTCTGTGCTTGCTGGGGCTGAGGAGGCAGGAGACTTCCTTCGGCCACCAAAGCCCTGCAAGCCCTGGGGGAGCTCCTCTCCTTCCCAGGAGCAGCAGCAGGATGGGGGAAGGCAGGGGGCATCTCCAAGCCCAGCCTGGGAAGGGTTCCAGCCTGCTGCTGGCTGTGACCTGTTGCGTGTCACTGTCAGCCGCAGAATCGCTCCAAGATGCAAAAAGATGGGGGAGAAGCAGTGGCTTGTCAGTGAAACAGCTCTGCCAAAGCCTTTCCCATTCTTTCATCCTTATGGGTGATGGAAAGCCCCCTCCTCCAGCCCCCCACTGCCTTCCCATGCACCTCCAAGCCCCTCCAACAGCATCCCAAATGCTGCACTTGAGCATCTCCGGAGAGGGAGGAAAAGCAACACAAACCACAGAAAAACCATCCCCGTGTGGGTTGTTTGGAGTCGCAGATCTGTGTGCAAATGAGCTTGGGGGCTCACTGGGTAAAAAAAGGGCATGCTTGGTGAATCCCATTTCGCTTCCCCAATGAGCTGAAAAACTCTTGGATAATGGGTTATGAGTTGTAGATCTGTTTGATTGCATTGTTGCAAAGTGGGAATTGTTTTGCAACATAGATTCTTAATCACTGAGGCATCTGTGATTGAATGTGTCGAAAATTGGTTGAAATTGAAAGTTAACTATACTGCAGACAGCTTATTCTTGTGTATAATTGAAAATAAATTCTAATACTCTTCTTGAAAAAGGCTGCCAGGAGGAAATTTCCAACCTTGTCCTCTCCTCAGCTCCCTCCTGCAAATCCACAAATCCTCTCCCTTCCCCTCTGATCCTTTCCCTCTCCATCTTTTAGAGCTGGGAAAGAAAAACCAATCTCTGCACATCACTCCCTGCATTGTCAGCTGTAAAATATAGAACTTGCAAATAGTTCCTTTTGGAATGCCCAGGGATGGGAGAGGTGGAAGGATTTAGAGCACCAGGACACTGGGATCAGGGTTTTGTTTGCCAAGTAGTTCAGTTCTTCTCTGGAGTGTTTTTCAGTGTGAATAGACTCGGAAAGTTCCAGGATGGTTGGGGTTGGAAAGGACCTTAAAGATGATCTCATCCCACCCCCTGCCATGGGCAGGGACACCTCCCTCTGTCCCAGGCTGCTCCAGCCTGGCCTTGGACACTTCCAGGCGTCCAGGGGCAGCCACAGCTTCTCTGGACAACACCTCTCACAGGAGGGCTGGTGCTGCAGGGGAGCTGAGCTGCAGCTGCTCCTGCCTCTCTCTAAATTCAGCATCCAAGGAACGTCCAATGGAATTGAAAATTTCACAAAATTAAGGCTGATACAGGGGAATTTTATATCCACGATAAAATTTTAGTAGGGATGCAATTGCCCTGTGACACCTCCTGCCCCAAGGCATTAGGGAGCTGAGAGTTTAGCAGACTCCAGGAGGAATGAGCTGTTCCAGGGAATCATCTGGCGCCGTGGGGAGAGGGGGAGGAACCTTTGCCAGGGTGGTTCCTGCAGCTCCCAGGGGACAGCAATGGGGAGTCCAAGTCTCAGATCACTTGGGATGAGATTAGAGCTCTCCTACCCCAATTCTAAGTGACTCCTCCATCCTCATCCCACCCTGCAATCCAAGCCCTTGCCTTGCTGTTTCCCCCCAGCCACCTCCACGGCTCCTCACGCTCCGGGAATTTTTGGGTTAGAGATGATGATGCACACAAAAGGTCCTGCCTCCCTGTTTTCATGCAGCCCACGGGGGTGAAAATCAAATGGTTCCCTGCTTCTTCCAAGCTTTTGGCAGTCTGCTGGGGGTTATTCTTCGTGGGATGAGAGGTCAGTTCTGCTTGACAAAGGGAGGGGACCTTGGTGGGGTTTTTTGCCTTGCACTGATCTCGAGCTATTTTTATATTCCTTTTTCCAGCCTGTGGTGGGACAGGCAGTCAATAGGGTGCTTTCATGGCCTTGTTTCAGAGAGACCTTTGCAGGAATTGAAGAGATGGGTTATTATTAAATCCTCATCATGCTAAAGATGCTTTGAAACCACACCTGGGCCCTCTCATGATCTGAGCCCAGACCACCAAAGAGGAGAGGGCAGGGCAGTAGCCCAGGATGAGGAACTAAAAACATGAAAAGCTTTTTTGTGTGTGTGTTGGTTCTCCTTTGGTTGCTTGGGAAAAGCAGGTTGGAATCTTCTGTGCTGCCCAGAAAACCCTGGGCAATGCTACTTTTGGGGGAGAATCATGACTTTTATATGGGATAATCACTATTTAAAGCTGGGTTAACTATGGAGAGTTCATCATTCCTTAAAATTATCATCCAAATTTGGCATTTGACATCTTTTGTGAACGCACCAGCAAGGAAATAAAGCAAGCAAGTGGCCAAAACTCAACCTGAGCTTAGTGACGCCTTTGCTTATATTAGAAATTTGCACGAAATCAAGTGAATTCATTTTAAATCAATTTATTTAAAATGGTGCAAACTCCTAATACAGCCAGAACTAGTTTAACCTTTGCTAAAATTGATTTTGCTTGCAACAGTAAATTACCAAGTGAGACTGAAGTGATTTAATGGAGGGTTAAGCCTGTTTAAGTGTGTCCATTTTCGGGGGTTTCATTGGTTTGGAGAGTGGGGATGGCCCAGTCCTTGGGGGACCTCAGGAAACCTGATTTTCCCTTCTTGCTCTGCCATAGATGTTGTCAAATTCCCCTCTCTGGGGTTCAGTCTCCAATGTGGGATGGGGGATTATAAATTTTTCCTGTTTTGTAGGAGCACTGTTGCCTTGGTGGTGAGAAGCACCTTAGGGGGTGTCTGTCCTGGAAAAAAATAGCTGCTGCTCCACCAACTCAACTGGAAATGATAACAGAGGAGTTGCTAACAGGTTTAATTTAATTGGCCGAGCTGAACCAGAGCCATATTCCTCATTGCAGGATGGAAAAATTGACATTTTTCCAAGAGGAAGTTTAAACCCCAACCCTGCGCTGCCAGCATCCCTCCTCCATCCATCAAACTCTGCATTTCAGGATGCCTTGGAGCATCTCCTCCAGGCTGGAGGGGGCTGCACGCTCTGCAGTCCTACATCCCTTTTGTTGTGACATTTGTTTTGCAGGGCTTGTTTGAAGAGATGGATGGGGATGCTCCAGCTTAGCCTGGCTCCCCAAGGCTCCTCGGTGCTGAGTTTAAGGTTGAGGTGGTTTTCTGTATGCCAGAGCAGCTCAAACCTGAGTCTTTGGACGTGGAGGAGCCTTAGTCCACCTGTACATCTGTTTTGCAGCGGATAGTAAATCCCTGTGACTTGTCTGGGAGCGATGTGATTTGAATTAATCAAAATGCTCAACTGCAGGAGGAAAAAAAAAACAAACCCCAGGTCTAGATTGACGGAAGCAATGGAGTGGTGATAACTGTGTTTTAATCCAGTAGCTGAGGACTTAGAGCAGACGCCTGGGAATCAATCCTGCTTTTTTTTTTTCTTTTTTGCCTGGGGAATTTGAACCTGCAGCTCACTGCCAAAGGATGTTGGCGGATGGGAGGTGCTGGGCTGGCCCCTGCTTGGAGCTCCCTGCCTTGTGTACCAATAGGTATTTATTAATTAGGAATCCTAGTGGCTCCCTCGCTCAGAGGTTAGGAGGCTCGCTGGGGAAGCTCTGGTCCCTATTCTCATTAAGGTTTAATTATACAAAGTAAAATATCATCAACGGGAGGGAGCAAGCCCCCCTGCATGCTCGATGAGGGGCGGCTGGCAGGATGCTGGCACGCGGGAGGTGGACGTGGCCTTGGGTCCCTGAGGATGTGGGGAGCAGAGTGGCTCCCATCTGGAGTGGAGGATATTGGGATCTCTTCCCTTCTCCTGTTGAAGAGCTGTGGTGTGGAGCTGTGGTGAGCCCAGCCTGCGTAGGACAGTGTTCATTCCACAGAGGTCAGCTGCCAGCCAGGTATGGCTGTGGAATGAATGGCAAATGATCCCAGGCTGCTGTTAACTTCAGTATCCATCTGCGTGCATCCCGGGAGCCCATAAATTCCAGGGATAATTAGTAGCTGCCATACAGAGAGCAGCAGGGCACTAACCATTTTCGCTCGAGGTTTGGAGCCCCTTCTGTCCAGGAGGAAGGCTGAGGAGGTTCCTCCTCCTCAGAACAGGTCTGGCACCAGCACAGCCCATGGGAGCGCTCAGGGAGTGGTGTGCACATGGGTGGCTTCATTCTGACTCGGAGAAGTGGTGCTTGATGAGTGAAAGCATCTCTCTGAGAAATCACCCCGAGCTCTTGCTGCCTGCAACCTTTGTCTCTGCTTCATCTCCAGGTCTTTTACCACCACAGGCATCTTGATCCCGGTTTTCACAACGTGGAAACTGAGGCAAGGTGATGAACAGTGCTTTCACTGCCAAGATCAAGGCGAGTTTCCTGTTTTTCCCGCTGCTCCTGTCAGCAGGGTGCAGGTTCTGTCCCCGGGTGGCTGTGGCCAGGGCAGAGGCAGCCGGGCAGAGCAGCTCTGGAGGAGGCAGGTGGTAATGAGTTCACGTTTTGGAAGTGCTCTCAGGTGAAAGTTGCTCTCCAGGAGAAGTGCAAAGAGTGCTGATTTGCATTCTTATTGCAGGCAATATCCATGGGGAGAGAATGTCAGAACAGCTGTTATGTCAAATTACCTTCCTCCAGTAACAGGGGATTTTATCTGTCATCTCGTGCAGGGCAGAGGCACTTGCACCCCTTGGGGGAAGCCTTGGTTTGCATATTTTTTGCATCCAGTGCTTTTGTGGAATGACTTCTGCGAGTCCAGCGCTGGGAGAGGCACTGGGCGAGCAGTGGGGTGAGGGATGGAGACCAGATGGAGCAGAGCAAAGGGGACAGAGCAAGGCTGGGATCACTGCTCTTCCCCATCCCTTCCCCAGGACAATGCCCAGGTCTTTCCCCATCCTGCAGCAGCAGCAGCTCGGTGTGTCCTGCGTCGTGAAGCTTTTATTACAGCCTTTCAGTATAATAACTTCTTAATTAACTCAAGCGGTGGCTTTATTTCTCGGAGCTCGTTTCCAAAAAAGCTTAATTTTATTTCTGTGCAAAATTAATATTTTTCGTTTTTCTGCTTGGAAAAAGCACCCGCACCCGCGTGGAGGGGGAGAGGAGGAAGCTGAGCCAGCACAGCTCCTCGCACCAAAAGGTTTCTGCTGTCGTCTGTGTTTTCCCAAGCAGCCATCAAGTTCTAGTGATCATTTGCAGGGAGGAAAAAATAAAAATAAAACCAAGCGTGGATCGAGATCGTTAAAAGGCTCCATCTGGATGGTGCTAAGGATGGGTGATGGCAGCAGGACCTGGCCCTGCCTGGCCTCAGCTGCCCCCATTGCAGCCAGGGACAGGCAAGCAGAATATTTTTACATTTAGGTGAGATCTGGGGGCTTGCAAGAGCCTCCAAATGTCCTTTGTGCCTCTGGGCTGTGCCGTGAGTTCCTGCAGCAGGAGGGTGCTGGGCATGGATTTGGTGCATCCAAACTCTGCACGTGGAGGGCTGGATTTGGGCAGGGATTGCCCTTTGGTTTCATGCCCAGGGCAGAGCTGCTGAACAGCACAGGGTGCTGCTGATGCTCTCTCTCCTCCTGCTGATGCTCTCTCTCCTCCCTATCCAGCCAGGAGACCCCCAGACAGAGCTGCCCTCCCACAAATCCAGCTCTGCTCGGGCTGGTTTAGTTCTTGGGGCTGGCTTTGTTCATCCTCGAGCTCCAGGCTGAAGGTGGATTTCATCCCCAACAACGACACACCGTGCCTCAGTTTCCCCTTCCACAAAATCATGCTGAAGCCTTTCCTTGAGGTGCTCTGAAACCTTTTAGGAGAGAGAGGTGCCACTGCTGTTGTCCACGTGAGTGGCTCCAGCTTGGCTCTGCCTTTTGCCCAGGACAGCTCTGAGCGGGTCCAAGCCTGGCTCTGTCTGACAGGATGTGTCCCTTCCCTGCTAATCCCGTGTGCACAGTCCAGGCCTAAGCTGCTCAGGGGCATTAGGTTTCTAAAAAAGCTTCAGATGGGACAGGGCACTCCAGGGAGAGGGCCACGAGTAGGACTGGGTGTCCCCAGCCAGGTGAGGCACTGTGCCCCGAAATAACCACAGGCCAGCTCAGATGGACTGGCTGTCCCCAGCCTCTGTTTGGGATTAAATCACATCCCCCAAATCCCAGCCTGTGGCCAAGCCTGGAATTTGTGACTCATTCCTGCAGGGGCCAGGACTCCCAGGCTCTGCTCCCCATTCCCTGACAGGCAGCACCTGCATCCCTGCTGGGGATGTGACTGTGCCCTGCACCCCGAGGTGACACAGTATTAAATATTCTGTGTTATTAATTGTAACCACTGGATCCTGCTCGCAAGCTTTGATGCATAATTCCTTTGCTGTGCTCTCATTCCCATGCTCCAAACAGAAGGAGTCTAGAGCCAGTAAAGTGCTGGAAGTGAGGCAGAGGGACGCTGAGAGATATTAAATCTCTGTAGCCTTTCAGAGGCTCCATAATTCATAATCCTGAAACGCACAGGCTGATAATTGCCCTAATCACTGGAGAAACATGGCCAAAATGTACTGAAATAAGCCATAAAACTCATTACAAGATAACAAGATTCTATCTATTCTCGGAGGTCGCGTTAAAGCTTGGCAGGTCAGGGAGTTAATCACCTCCTCCAGCAGAAGCAACGCTGATAAGCAGCAGAACAGAGCCCAGCTCTGCCCGGATCCCCCGGATCCGAGAGGGATCCCACAGGGATGGGGTGCCAGGGGGCTGGGGAGCTGCTGTGTGGCCACTGGCAGTTGGATCAGCAGGGAAGAGCTTTCCTTAGGGGTGGGGTCCCCATGAACAAAAGCAGCCTGAGCTGAGCCCGAGGTGGGTTTGTGGGAGGGCAGGACTGCCTGGGGGTCTCTCTGGATGAGGAGGGGAGAGGGAGCATCAGCAACACGTTTTGCTGTTTGGCAGAAACAGGACTGGGCAGGATGAGTTTTCCCTTCTCATCAGAGAGGTGATGCTTCCCACGCTGTCTGCCACGGCCCAGTGCTCCTGTCACCTAAAATCCTAGAATGGTTTCAGTTCAAAGGAGCTTTAGAAACAATCTGATCCCAAATCAAGAACACCTTCCACTAGAGCAGGTCACTCCAAGCCCTGTCCAAGCACACCTTGAACACTTCCAGGGATGGAAGGACCCACCTTGTATTTTCTGCTCCTTTGCACAACCAATCCAGCCTTGGCAAAAGACTTTGAGAGGGAGATCCCTCTGCAGAACTATTTTGTCAGTTGTGATGCTGTGTGCTCTGTTTTCCAGGGACTGATAATTAGAGTTCTCTCCTCCCCTCCATCCCTCCCACTGCATATCCACTCCGCTCAATCCTAGCCCCTGCTGTGCCATATTTTTGGGGGGTGATGCCTGAAATGGCTCCCTAGAAACAGAGAGCAGACAGGGATAAAGGAATCAAGGAGGGATTGATTGGAAAGGCCTTCAGAGGTACACTCTGGGCTCCAGAGGCTCCTGCCTCAGTGCATCCCAACATGGACAAGGACAGCTCCCGAGTTCTTCCCACTTGGATCTCAGCATCAATTCCCCAAGCAGAAGCCAGGCAAGGATGGAATTTGCCCAAGCTTGCCCCCCTCTTGCCAAGATTGTGGTTTGCAGTTGTTGGGCCTAGGAGGGTCTGGGTGTCCTTGGAGAGCTGGAGAGGCTTTGTTGTGGGTGTGTGAGCATGAGAGAACAGCACTGAACGAGCTGCAGGGAACTGCAGAGTGACACTGGGCAGGGCAGGGCTGGGAACATAGAAAAGTTCAAACCTAAGGCATCAGGGGGAATGTCTAGAATCATTGGTTGGGGTCCCCATCCCATTCTGGAATGCTCCTGTGAGGGCTGTGTCCTAAAGGACCCCTCAGAGGGGCTGTGGAAGTCCCACAGGTGATCCCCACCACGTGCTGGCCCCGCTGGCAGCTGCCTTCCCGCTGGATTTATGGTGATGGATACTGGGCACGAGGCTAATCCATAATCCTCAGTAAATGCTGCTGATGAGTCAGTGCTCATTTAACACGAAATAGCCCTCCTGCGAAATCCATCTCCTTGGATTTAGCACAGCTACTTGTTGACTAAATATTAATTGGTTATTAAAAGTATGGGCGAGAGGGAAGGAATCCTGAGTTTCCCGGGGCTGTGGCTGCTTCTGTGTCCCATGGACATGCATTTTCCTGGTCCCTGGATGGACACAGGGACTTCTCCTCCAGTACCTGAGCCCTCCTTGCCCAAATTTGTCATCCCCCTTTTATTTACCACTCTCAGCCTTGAAGGAACTACAGGGAAGGGATCGAGGTCCCTGGTATCAATAATAGCAACACCTCAGCACATCTCTCTTTCTCTGACTTAATCCTCCTTCCTTCCTTCTTTTTTATATGGAATTTTAAAAAAATTATTAGTTTTTACCTTCTCCCCCGCCTTGAGGGATTAAATGCAGCAAGATGCAACAAGGACAAGTTTTGATATTGGGGAGCAAGAGGGGCTGGGAGGAGGGAGAAGTGTGTTGGGTCAGTGAAATATCTTCTGCTGTCTTCCAAATCCCTCCAAACCCTGCTGTGCCCGTGGGTGGGGCTGCAGGAGGGGAGCTGTGAGCAGCCACAAGAGCTGTGCCTTCCCCTCGATCTCGCTGGAACTGCAGGGCTCTGGGAGATTTCCAAGCCTAGGGAGGGGGAGAGGACCAGAACACCTCTCCTGAGGGGGTTGAATGGGATCCTAGACCCCGGAATGTCTTTACAGGTATTGGAAAAGGGGTTATTGATTGAAGATCAGCAGTGACACTCCCTAAGGGGTGCTGCACCCCATGTGTTGCTGCTTGGAGAGGATCCATTCACTTTCCTGTGGCTGGAATGGGTTTTAAGCAGAAAATTGGGAGAAATGTGGATATTCTGTTATTGGTGGGGCAGGTGATGAGTGGCTCTGCCCTTGGTGCCCACCTGAGCACTCCCTCCACAGCATCCCGGGGCCACTTGCAGTAATTTTCTCCTGGACAGGATTTTAACCAGGAAAATCCTGTCAGTTGGGAAAACACACCATTCTTTTTTCAGTATAAAACGAATGAAAGGAACGCTTTTTGTGTGCTTGCTGTGGACCTGTGTCCTGCTGGGTGACAGGAGCAGCAGTTCAAAGCTCTCCTGCATTTTCTGTCCCTCAAGTCCTCCCTCCTGTTCCATAAGGGATGGTGGGTCCTGCAAATGAAGATCCTCACAGGTGTGGGAAGTGTTGCGTTGCCCAGTGTGAAAAATCAATAAATATGCTCCCTGAAAAAAAAAATAAAAAATATATATGTATATATATCCCAAACAACAAAACCCCACAGTTCACAGGAAAACTTGTTAAAATCAGGGCGAAGGGAAAGCAAGAGCCTCTCTCAAAGGAATGGTGGCTGCAGAGGGAGGTTTTAGGAAGCTGCTAATAAACCCAAGCACTTTGCTGGGGAGGTGCAATGGGATCGGCGGGAATGCTGCGGTGCCCGGAGGGAGGACACACGAACTACTGGGAAGGGTTTGGCTCTCACCCTGTTCATCCCAGAAGGGTTTTCACCCTGTTCATCCCAGAAGGGTTTTCTCACGTTCCCCTCGAGCTTTGCGGTGCTGGCCGGGGCGGCTCCGAGGGGCTGCGGTCTCTCTCCGCATTGCTGGAGCATCCCAGTGCCCCGGCTGGGGGGAGCTGGGCACCTTCCAGGCGTCGGTGGGACTCTGTCCCCATCTAGCGATGGCTGTGCCGTGCCTGGCACTGCTGCAGCTCCCTGGGTTCGGCTCCGCTGCCGTGGGAAGGAGTTGAGCTTGACCCCTGCCTTGGGCTCCCTGCTCCAAACTCACCAGGCAGCAGGAGGGAGGGAGGGAGGGAGAGGATCCCATCTGCTCCTAAAGCTGAAAGTGAGGAAACCCCCGGAGCTGAAGGGGATGAGGAGCAGGCAGGCTGTCACCACTCCTGATTTTAGGATGGTGTTAGAGAAAACCCTGAGAGCTGAAGGGGATGAGGAATGGGCAGGATGTCACCAGTCCTGATTTTAGGATGTGTTACAATGAGAAACCAGTAATTCATTAGAGCAGAGTTCATTTGCCAGCTCTGGGCTGGGACTGCAGAGGACTTAGAGCATCCTCCAAGTGGGTCTCGACCTCAGGTCCTTGCAGGGAAGAAAAAGGGATTTGCGTCTCATGTACCCACAAGAGAGAGGTGTGAGAGCAGGCAGGGTTGGGGTGGGGAGGATTTGTGAATCCCTCAAGGAGAGGAGGAGGAGGAGGGCGGTGAGGATAAAGCACTGGCAGCAGACTGTGATGCTGTGACTGCGGGGAGGAGGGTGATAGAGCACTCAGTGCTCCAGGCTCCCGTTACAGACAGGGGCTGCTGGGCTTGGTGCCTGAAATGGCTCCCTAGAAACAGAGAGCAGACAGGAATAAAGGAATCAAGGAGGGATTGGTTGGAAAGGCCTTCAGAGGTACACTCTGGGCTCCAGAGGCTCCTGCCTCAGTGCATCCCAACATGGACAAGGACAGCTCCCGAGTTCTTCCCACTTGGATCTCAGCATCAATTCCCCAAGCAGAAGCCAGGCAAGGATGGAATTTGCCCAAGCTTGCCCCCCTCTTGCCAAGATTGTGGTTTGCAGTTGTTGGGCCTAGGAGGGTCTGGGTGTCCTTGGAGAGCTGGAGAGGCTTTGTTGTGTGTGTGTGAGCATGAGAGAACAGCACTGAACGAGCTCCAGGGAACTGCAGAGTGACACTGGGCAGGGCAGGGCTGGGAACATAGAAAAGTTAAAACCTAAGGCATCAGGTTGTCCCAGTCTGGTGCTCTGCAGTCAAACCCCATCACCCCAACAGCAGCCTTGTGCTGAGCCAGGCCCAGGCAGGAGGGGTTTGTGCTTGCTCCACTCTCAGTACCAACCACAAACTTGCCCAGGGACGAGCTGGGCCCGGGGATGGAGCTCTGCAGCTGAGCCCAGGCTGCAGCAGGATGTGTTCTCCTGCTGGCAGAGCAGCCATGCTGTGTGCAGGCAGTCCCTGCCACCGCTGCTGCATATGGCAGAGGCATATGGATGCATGCAGGGGTGCTCCAGCTGTTCCTTCTGCTCCCGGTGGGAATTGTTAGCACCATGCTCAGCCTGATTGTATCACCCCCACATCCTAAATACATCCTTGGTGTTCTCCTCCAGGCAGCTCATGGGGCTGGGGATGCTTTGCAGGATGATCAGGAGGGATGAGACCAAATTTCTCTCCCTTCCCATTTGGAGCGAGTGTGGTTGTACATCACATTCCTGCATTTGAGGTTCTCTGTATGTAGCTCATATATGTGCTGTAAAGGTGGGCAGGCAGATGGATGGGGATGGTAAAAGTGCTCTTTAATAACAAATATCTCTTTTTGGCACTCAGCTTTCCTTAGAGATAGGGCCTGTTAGGCTGCAGATAGCACTGGAAAAGATGAGGATAGGAGAATTTGCCTTAAATCGTTCAGGAATGAGCTGGAGAAAGCCCTTCAATGAGTCCTGAGCTGCAGGAGGAGCAGGGAGACTTCCAGGGCTTCCTTGTGCTTGGATTTCCCCTCCCATGAATGGGATGTGCTGAGATGTGTGAAGATGAGGCCACCAAAGATGAATTCCTCCATGGAACAGGAGGCTGTGCATGCCTCATCCCTGGAAGTGTTCAAGGCCAGTTTAGACCAGGCTTGGAGCAACCTGGTTTAGTGGAACTAGGAGGTGTCTAAGGTCCCTTCCATCCTAAACCATCCCGTGAGTCTCTGTTTCACCTCTTTTATTTGTTATTTTGCTTTTCTCCAGCTCTTTCCTTCGCCCCCTTGGGGGAGAAGCAGCCATGCATACACGTGGGACAGGAGGAAGTGGGCATTGGCTGAGCAGGGAGCAAAAAAAACCATACCAGAGGGAAAACTGGACTCAAGGAAACCTTTGAAAAGTAGAGAGTCCTTTAAAAGAGTTGGGGAAAAAAGAGAGGAAGGGAAGTGGGAGGAAAATATCTTTCAATTTTTGCCATTTCAAAGCTTTAAGCTGACCTGATTTCAAAGAATACGTGTGTAATACTTTCCCTCTTTCTTCTCTTTTTTCCCCCTAATAGGTAAGTGACATTTTATTCTACTTATCCTTGAGGCAAAGTTGGATTATTTTTTTTTAGAGAGGGGGGATAAGGCATTCAGGGAAGGAGCCACACAAGCACAGCAGCTGGTGGCACCGGGAGAGAGGCATCCAAAACTGTCCAGGTAGGTGACTCCAGGTGGGGACTGTCCAGGAAAAGAGTTCAGCCCTTGGGGGACACCCAGCTATCCTAAAATCCTCCAGTGTGTCCAGTTTTGAGAAAATCCTAGGGAAAATCCTCAGGAAGGGCCTTGCCAGCAGGGGCAGATCCTGTTGGGCAGGAGGAGCTCGTGCTGGGGGTCAGGATTGCGGGCATGGGGCTCACTCCCTGGTTTTGGGTGCTGCTGTGGGATCTGGGTGGAGTGGATGCGCTCAGGGTCAGGTGCATGGATGTGATGGCTCAGTGGCATTTTTACAGCCTCTTATTCATGGCCTTGGGGGATGTTTTGGTGCTTTGGTGCGGGGGAAAGCTTGACAGACGTGGAGCTGGATCTGGTCAGCACGTGCAGGAGCTCTCTGAGCTCCTGGAATAGTATTGCAGTGACATCTCCTTGTGTATCCCTCCCATCCCTAAAAGCTCCCAACCCTTGTCTCTCTGGGCCGCTGCCTGTGGAAACCACATTTTGGTGGTTTTAATACTTTTAATAACCAATTAATATTTAGTCAACAAGTAGCTGTGCTAAATCCAGGGAGTGTGCATATCCAGGATAATTTACTGGGAGCTGGTTTTGCTGATGGTCTGCAGTAGGAATGAGGTAATTTCTTGGGGGCCTTTCCAGGCTGATCTCCTGAGAGTGTGCTGACACTTCTCCTGAAGATTTGACCTGGCAAGACAAACCTGAATTACAGCAGCAAAGACCCTGGGCACCGTCCAGGAACGGCTGGGAAGGAATTATTGTTTCCTGCCCCATTCTGCTCTGCGGCAAGATGAGTTTATGGCCACGTGCACGTGAGGGGATAGGGCACTGCCGAGCAGGAATGCAGCTGGGAGTCTGGAAGGGACAAAAAAAGCTGCAAACAACAGCAAAAAATCCCAACCTAAGCAAAGAACAGCACGTCCCTCCTCCCAGCATCCCTCTGCAGCCCAGAGGAGTGTGGAGCAGCAGGTTGGAACCTTTGTTGTCAGCTCTTTCTTTATTTTTTCTTCTCCATTTCTGCTCCTCGTAACCGAGTTGGCCACTGAGTGGATCCCACCCTGCTCACGCTGGTGCTGATCCTTCCAGGAGTTATCCCAGAGCCCAGCTCCAGCTGAGCTGAGGACTCAAATTGAAGGCAGAGCTAGGAAAAGAGGCTGGAAGAGAATAAATACAGCCCGTGGAGATCACAGGTCTATAGGAAGTTGTTTTTTCCATGAAATCCTACCCCAGGTTTGCAGGGATGAGCAGTTCCCTGGGACTCTCTGGGATTGCTGTTCTTCATTAGCAGCTTGCTGTGGGGGGAATATTTTTCAAGCCATGTTCTTGTTTTTCAGCTGCTTATTTTCTTTACCAAAAGGAAGTGTCAAACCCTTTTCCAAGCGTGTTTTGCTGCTCCAGCGTGGGGGTTTTAGAAAGAGCAGGGATGGAGGCATGGGGAGGAGACAGAGCATGCAGGAGGTGAAGCACATTCCCACAAATAATTTGTTACATTAAAAGCATGAATTGAACCTTTTTGTGGGGAGCTGAGAGGAAAAGGAAGGGTTGGAAAAAGTCAGCGTTTTTATTTCCGCATTGAACTTTGCCGTTCTTTTTTTTTTTCTCCTGCCCGGATTTGCAGAAGGGAAGGGAAAATTAAAAGTAAACGACTTAAAACCCACTTTGCTCCAAGAAGATAATTTCCCTTTCACTTTGATGTTTTGTTTCACGGGGAAGGGAGGGAGGCCATGCGTGAGCTCGAGGTTTATCGGGTGATGCTTGAGATCCATCCCTGCGCTCCCCGGGCCTGGGGGAGCCGGGATGGATGGGAAAGGAAGAGCGGAACACCCCCGAGGCGAGCCGAGCTGAGAGGCACAACACCAAGTGTGTTTGAGGCAAATATTTGGACAATCTCAAGGCTTTGTTTAAACTAAACGTCAACTGTTAATAGCCGATCCCGCAGGGAAAAGCGGATCCTCCTGCCGAGCGCAGATTAGAGCATCGCTGATGGGGGGGGACCGCAAAGTCAAAGCAGTCCCAAGTCCCGGAGTTTCCGCTCGGATCCCGCTTGGAAAAGCGAGAGATTGGGCAATTTCTTCCCCCAAAAAGATGAGCTTGTGCATCCCTCAGTGGGTTCGTGTCAGGAATATGAAAGGTGCCCCGCGGTGCTGGGCAGGGTTGGGTTTGGGGCGGTGCTGGGTGGAGGTTTCCGTGTATGATTTAGCAAAAAATATGGGAATATATGTGCTGGGAGATTGACGCAGCAGCGAGGCTGTTCCTCCACCCCTGCAGCCCCGCTATCATACTTCACAGGGATTGGGAAGCGGCACTATATAGATTTTAATAATTTTTCCTTTGATCTTGCTCGTCCTCATTCCTCTCCCATTCACACCCCCGTTTTTGATCTCTCCTGGAAAGTGTTTACACCCCACAATTATTGTAATTACCTGTACGAAAACCGGGAACATGCTGCCAAACCCGTGTAAATCCAAGGGCTTTTAACCCTTTCCCTGCTGGGCAGCCCTGGCAGCGGATGCCTCTGAGCCTGTTCCCTGTCGTGGTGCCCCTGCTGGGTGCTGGCTTTGCTGTATTAAATGTGTTAAATACCGCAGGTGTTACACAAACTGCTCAGGTTTCAGGAGGGGATAAAAGAGCTTTTGGTCCTTCTCTAATTCCCCCTGCCTGTCCCTGGACTTCTGCCTTGCATGAGGAAGGATGGGCTGGAAGTGGTTCCTCCCCAGCCCTGACTGGTGACTGTTATCCCTTCTCATTCGGGATGGATTTTCCCTCTCCTTAGCCAATTATTTATTTTTTCCTTTGTTTGCTGCTTGGGGGAGGGAAATGGTCATGGCTCCAAGGCTTCCAGTTCAAGGAATGTTTAACCAATGCTCCCAGGCACAGGGTGGGGTTCTTGGAGTGTCCTAAGCAGCCAGGAATTGGACTCTGCAATCCTGGTCGGTCCCTTTCAACTCAGGATATTCCAGCATTCTTGTGGCTTTTTGGGGATGTCCACCTGGAAATGCTGCTGGGAGCAAGGCAGTGAGAGAGAAAAGAAACAGAAATGGATAATCATGAATTGTGGAGCTGTGATTCCATGACACCGAGGTGGGAAACCCCCGGAGGGATTGGTGGAAAGGGGATGGGGTCAGCAGGACCTGGAGGGGATTTGCTTTGCTTCAGCTCCAGCCAGCTCAGGGGCAGCTGGTTCCCTCCGTGCCTGGAGTGTGGCCGATGGGAAAAAATTCCCCTGCAATCCAACATTTCCCAGGCCTTGGAGAAGCTTTGAGGCTAAAGCCTGGCAGATGAGCCATCCCTGCATGTGCCTGTGCTGCAGAGAAGGGATGGACTGAGCTTCCTCCCCCCGATGGAAAGGCCGGGAAAGCACCGAGCAGCACAACAGGTCGTATTTCCTCCCTCTCCTTTTAATCCCTGAATTCGGACAAACACCGACCCAGAAAGGGAGAGAAGAGGAATTAAATTAACGAACACAATTTCTCCCTGTCATTGCACTCTGACTAATGAGTCTATTTCTGGGTAATAAGAAGGAGCAGGAAGTGACAAGGCACTGTAATGAATTAGTGGCCCAGAACCTCGTTAGTCAGAATAATCTTTCCATGAAAGATAAACGATGCAAACATTAATTATGAAGCCGCTGCGGAAATGCATTTTGTTATTTG
The DNA here is from genome assembly GCA_013400515.1 of Erpornis zantholeuca. Classification (NCBI taxonomy): domain Eukaryota; kingdom Metazoa; phylum Chordata; class Aves; order Passeriformes; family Timaliidae; genus Erpornis; species Erpornis zantholeuca. The sequence continues at coordinate 90,531 of VZTN01030190.1, read as the reverse complement.
GCATCCCAAGACATCTCTGCAAGTTATTACTGAAGTGAGGTGCTTTAAGAAACAAAATAAAAAGGATTATAAAAATAAATTGGGATAATATGTTGGGCTCCAAGCAGGATCACCTCTGTGAAGTGATGCACGAGGGGAGCAGCAGGGTGATTTCCAGGGGGCAGCACGGATTTCCAGGGTGTCCCTGTCTGCTTGGATTAATCATCTCTCTCACACTGCTGCCTGTGGGTGCCTGCCAGCCCAGAGCCCAGTGCCAGAAGAAATGTCAATCCAAAGAATTGCATCCTAAGGGGTTTAAAAAAATAATAGTAATTAAAAAAAAAAAAAAAAAGGGGAAGTAGGATTTGGGTTATTCATCTATGTCACATGGGGTTGCAGGGTTTTGGCTGTTCAGGTTTTGGCCAGTGCACTCTTTCCAGAGCTGGGTCACTGCTGCTTCCTGAAAAAGATGGCTTAAAACTGCCTCAGAGGCATTTCTGTGAGCCACAACCACGGCTTGGATTTCTCTGGAGGTAATGGTACAGCAGCTGAAATGAGGCTGGATTTTAACGAGGGAAAAATAGCAGGAACTTCTTTAAAAAAATATTAAAATTATATAGATATTACATGTATGTCTGTAGATCTCATGTGGGAATAAGGAGAATCATTCCACCCTCACTCTCCAGCTACTGCCTGCTCCCACCTCCACTGTATTAGTGCGGCTTGTCCCAATTTTCTTCTTTGTTGTTTTTATTCCCAATGTATTCCGGAGCTCTTCTCCCAGATTTCAAAGAGGCAGCGCCCGGTGTTTGGGCGCGGCGGCGGCTCTGCCTTCCAGGTGCAATTACTTTGCAACACAACTTTGTCTGGTGCGGTGCCTTTCATGGCAGCAGCCAGGGAAAAGGATCTGGGGAGTGTGGTGGGGATCGGGAGAAGGCAGGGGAGAGGAATCCAGGGAGGGATGGAAGGAGAAGGCAGAGGAGGAGAATTCAGGGAGGGATGGAAGGAGAAGGCAGAGGAGGAGAATTCAGGGAGGGATGGATGGAAGGAGAAGGCAGGGGATACGTAGGGATGGGAGGAGGGAGAAGGCAGGGGAGAGGAATCCAGGGAGGGATGGAAGGAGAAGGCAGAGGAGGAGAATTCAGGGAG
>VZTN01030190.1:61788-89315 GCA_013400515.1 Erpornis zantholeuca | reverse complement strand
AGGGAGGGGGGGTCAGGGGGGGGGAGAAGGAGAAGGCAGGGGAGAGGAATTCAGGGAGGGATAGAAGGAGAAGGCAGAGGAGGGGAATTCAGGGAGGGATGAAGGCAGGGAGAAGGCAGGGGAGAGGAATTCAGGGAGGGATGGAAAGAGAGAAGGCAAGGGAGAGGAATTCAGGGAGGGATGGAAGGAGCAGGCGGGGGAGAGGTTCCCAGGGAGGGATGGTAGGAGAAGCAGTGTTTGTGCCACATTTCAGTCCAGCAGCGCTACCAATGACACCTTGTCACCTCCCAGAGAGCTGCCGGGGTGGGCGGGATGGATCTGTGGATGGGATGTTCTTCTGCTTCCCTCTGATGCTCTGCTTGGACCACTTTAAGTCTGTGCCGTGGGTGACCAGGCTTAGTTCCGATGCCCTGGGTGGATTTCATCCAAGGAACTGAATGAGTCAGGTACTCACCCAGATACTTTTGCAAACCCTGCTGAGCGTTTCCAGCATGATTTCAGTGTTGTTTCGCAAACCTCTTGCCTCGCCTCCCTGGGTCGCAGATCGCCGCCTGTGAATGGGAAGCGGTGGTGGAACATTGCATTCCCGGAGGGATGCAGGATACAGGCACCGGTAATTGCGAGGTGCTCAGGAAGGGCAGTGATGGGGCCAACTGTGTATTGTGGCAGTGCAAATTCTCCCTAAAAATCTCTGTGCCGCCTCGAAGAGTCTGTCTCCAATCCGAACGCGTTCCTGCGGCTCCAGCTGCTCTGAGATGGGTGTGGTTAACGCGACACAACTCCAGTAGCCCGAGGGTAGCTGTGCACCGAAAGGGCATCTTGGGGTCTGGGTCAGGCTCAGCCACACCAGTTTAAGATGTATTTATGGCCTCCGTCTCGAGGGTCAATGCCCAAACTGCTTCACCTGTGGGGTGGGAATATTACGTGCAAAGAGAGGCAGAAGGCCTCGCTGGGTCAGGAGTTCGTGGTGATCCCGGTGAGCCAGCCCTGGCCGAGCCTGCAACAAATCCACTGACATCTTTTCCTAGAGGCAGAAACACAGTGCCAGCCTGTCTCAGCCAGTTCCTTATGTCAAAACAGAATCTTACTATAGAATCCCAGACTGGGTTGGGTAGGAAGGGTCCTTAAATCTCATCTAGTGCCACCCCTGCCGTGGGCAGGGACAGCTTCCATTAGCCCAGGCTGCTCCAAACCCCATCCAGCCTGGCCTTGGGCACTGCCAGGGATCCAGGGGCAGCCACAAATTCCCTGGGCAGCCTGTGCCAGGGCCTGCCTACCCTTCCAGGGAAGGATTTCTTTCGTATATCAAACCTAAATTTCCCCTCCTTCAGTCTGAACTCAGACAATGAATGTTCTCCGCTTATTATTGTAGGCCCTCAATCACAGCATGAAATTCCCGGTAATCACCACCATCATCCTCGCTATTGTCTCATGAAAGGGAGAGAGAAAAGAAATAACCCCGACCTTGTCTTTTAAAAACGTTGTTATTGTTTTCCGTCAATTGTCGGCTCGTTATGCAGGTGCTTGAGTTAAAGGGAGGGGGAAAGAGGCTGGAAATAAGCTGAGGAAGAGCCGTGTTAAAGCACTTTGCACCGGAGCTAAAGGACTCCGGAGCGCGGTAATTAAGGAGCCCAGCACCCCCCGCACCCGGGAATTGTGTTTCTGCCTCAGGTGCATCTCTGCATGTTCGAAGTGCGCAGGAATGGATCAAACAGGATTCACTCCTTTCTGCAAGGGCTGCCTGGCAAGCCGGGATTACGCTCTGGGAAAGCATCTGATGAGGAATGCAACGAGACATGGCCGATAAAGCGCTCTTTGGAAACACGCAGGGAAGTGGAGAGGAGGAAGGGCAAAGGGAAAGGAAAGAGGGAAGGAAAAAGGGAAGGAACAAATGAGGATGTTGTCCTGGCCAGCTGGCTCCTTGGGTGGCACGGGGATGGGAACTGGGGCCCATGTTCCCACCCATTAGGACTGGCTGGGATGTGGCCTGAAGGAACACTGAGGATTTGGTTTGATTGATTTTGAGAGGGGCTTGGAGATGAATTTCCCGGGAATCCTGACCTGCCAGGTGGGCTGGTGTCTTCTGTAATACTCCTGCCGCGAGTGTGTGCCGCTCTCAGCCCTTCTCTGGAGCTCTGTGAGTCCAACAAAGCAATCTTTAATTTTGGTGGGTTGAGGATGGAGCTTATCAGAGAAGGAGAGCCCTTATCGTGACAAACTGTGCTGAATTCCGGGAGGCCGCAAGGGGAAAGGGAGGGAAGGAGAAGTGTCTGGGCAAACAGCCCTGTCCTAATTAAGGGCACAGCCACACACCCTGGGGATGCTGGCATCCCTTTTCCCCTCTGCTGCCCACCAGATGCTGACAATTTAACCTCTGCTGGAGGTGAGCTCTGTGCTGTGGTGGGAGCAAGACCTGGGAGGCACCTGCACCTTCCCGGCTGGAATTCCCATGCCAGTGCCGGCTCTCGGAGTGCCGATGTGCCGCCGGTCGTCTTTTGCTAGGCATTGCCATTTTGGAGGCTTGAAATCCCCATCAGGACGTTGCATTTTCCCTCTTCCCATCTCTCCTTCATCCATCCCCCAGCCCGATTTCTCTCTCCTTCATCTGCCAGTCCGGTCTGTGGCCCCCACGGAGTGGCTGCTGTGCCGCAAGGCAGAGCCAAGCTGGGAGCTCAGCTGCCGGCAGATAATTGACTTCGGGAGCGTTCCGCGTGAGATCTGGGAAGAAAACAAGGGGGAAATATGTTATTTTACAACCTTGATACTCCTGACCTCATTGGAAATAAATACACACATGACAGCCTGGAGAGGTGGGATGCTGCACGGGATGGAGCGGCAGGGACGGAGCGCGGGGCTGTGCTGGCCTCGCACGGCTCCGCCGGGTACTACAGCGCTCCGCGGAGGAGTAAATGCTTGGGAGGATGCGCGGAGTATCCAAAGGCAGAAGGGACAGCCCCGTTTTCCTCTCCATGTGGCGCAGGGGGCTGTGGCGCGGTGCCGGACGGGTGATACTGGTGGCACTGGTGGATTGCTGTGCTCTGGGGGGGCTCCAGGGGGATCGCAGCTCCCCTGGGATGCAGGAGCTGAGGCAAAGCCCACCCGTTTGCCGCGACCCAGCTGCTGCACCCTCAGATGGCGAAGCTTTGGCGTTGAAAGCCTCCTGGGCCCGGGGGGTGTTGAGGGTGCTGGGGGTGGTGCTGTGACCCCACCAGCGAGCGGAGCCTCCGGGGGGCCAGGGCACCTTGGCTGGCCCTGCCTTCCCCGTCCCTCTCTGCCATCTGTGCCAGGGTCGTTAAAGGTGTGAATTAGTGCTTGTCGTGGGCGCTACTTAAAGGTAATGAAGTTTACTTGGCTGGGTAAATTACCAGCTCTCTTTAAATGGCCCTTTTTTCCCCTCATTACTATGCAGATGTATGCTAATGCGATGGTCTCCAAACACAACTTTGATGACCTTCTAATTTTTATTTATTTATTTACTTGACGAAGCAGTTTTGGCTGGCAGTGTAATTTAATTAGCGGCTCCATTTCGGAGCCTGCCTGGCAGCCAGGGGAGAGGAGCTGGGGCTGCAGAGGGGCTCCTGGAGAGGAGACGGGGGGGGCTCCCCCAAAGCTGGGGGTCACAGAATCCTAGAATTATGTAATGGTTTGGCTTGGAAGGGACTCTAAAGCTCATCCAGTGCCACCCCTGCCATGGGCAGGGACACCTTCCAGTATCCCAGGCTGCTCCAAGCCCGTCCAACCTGGCCTTGGGCACTGCCAGGGATGGGGAGCCCAGAGCCTTTCTGGGCATCCTGTGCCAGGGCCTCCCCATCCTCAGAGGGAACAATTTCTTCCTAATATCTGATCTCAATCTCTCCTCTTTTAGTTTAAATCCACCTCACCCCCCACGTCCTGTCACTCCAAGTCCTTGTGAAAAGTCACTCTCCCTCCCTTTCGTAATCCCACTTTAAGTCCAGGAAGATGCAGGGGGAAGGCTCTGGCTGGGCTTGGCTTCCCACGGGTCTGTTTAGGGAGTGACCGAGTGCTGGGGGGATTAATTTCCTGAAGTTTTTAGGATGGTACAGAAGGAGAGTGCTGAAAATACGCTGAATAAGAGGAAATCTTTGCATCTGGTCTGAAGGAGGGCACTGCAGGAGCGTTCCCAGCCGGCAGAGCCAGCCTGTGCTGTGCTGCCAGCTGTCCCCTGCCCCGGTGGCCGCTGCCAATTCAGTGTCTGGGTGTGGTGAGCAGCTCGGGGGACACACCAGCCCCAGCCCTGGGGGGCAGGGACCGCCAGTGAAACGCCCCTTGCAAAGCTTCAGCCTGGCTGTAATGGATGGCAGCCCGGGAGGAGCATCTCCGACAGCTGCGAGGATAGATCCGGGGTTTCTCTCCTGCAGGGGAACGTGTGGCACAGCAGTGATCAGGGCCTGCCTTGGGAGCTCAGGTGCCTGGACATGCAGGCAGGGTCTGAGCGCCCCTGGGTAGGCTTTAGGAAGGGTGATTTCCCAAATTCCTCTTCTGCTGGATGTCCTCTCCTTTCCCCACATCCTCCTTCCTCTCTGGTGCTGCTTTGCCCCTTCCCGTTCCCACCCCGCTGCAGTTGTGTCCTGCTCCCCCTCCCCTCCATCCCCAGCAGCCGTGCCGGGGGTGCCCTGGGGTGCCCAGGCACGGCAGCTCCAGCTGCTGCTGTTTAGGTTTAAGTGTTTACATTTGTTTATCACAAAGACGCCCCTGAGATTTCCTGGCTCATCCACAAGCTGGGCCAGAGAGCTGAGCGAGGAAACCCTCGGAAGATGTTTGTCAGCAAAAACACCCCCAAAACCAGCACCTGGCTCAGCCTGGAGGGGCAGGGAACAGAGCTGGGTGCCTGGGTGGGGGCTGTGCGGCCCCAGCTGGGGCCAGGCAGGACCTTTCCATGTTTTTGGGTGCTTTCAGAGAGGGACCAGGCACTGCTGGCCCCGTGGTTCCCTTGCAGCTCTCACTGGTTGAGCCTGCCATAGGGAGAATAATAATAATGATAATATTAATAACAAGAATAATGCTCTGGCAGCAGGATTGCAGCCTCTCCTGCCCATTCGTTCCGCCTGGTTAGAGGCTAATGGGAAACCCGGAGGAGGGGACCACAGCCCAGAGGAACTTGGCTAGATGGAGCCTCCCACAGCATCCTTCATCCTCAGGCAGGGATCTGAGCAGTTCTGTGCACACAGATGGTGGCAGTGGCCAGGGAGGAGCCTTGAAGCATCGGTGCTGTCCTCCAGCAGGTACAAAGTGTGATGCCCAGAGTGTAGGGGGACTGGGCTGGGCCTGGGGAGTCCCTCCATGTCCCTGTGGACTTCCAGCTCCCAAGAGGATGAGCTACCCAAGCCCCTTGCATTATTTGCTTTTCAAGCCCTCCATCCTCTGTGCAGTAAAAGCAACCAGCCGCATGCCAGGTGGGCAGAGAGGAGGTCACACACCTCTTCCCTGCCTCTCATCCCCCTGTTTTTTCCTCAGCCAGGAGCTGGGAAGCTCAGAGCCGTTTTGGTGAGGGTCCCCCTCCCGCCCTGGGCTGGGCCAGCGCTGGGATGCTGGCAGCGAGGAGGTAGTTCAAACTTTTATTGGCGTATTCATGTCCTCCGATTGACTGATAAACTGGCTCCTCATTATGTTTTTGTGTTCTACTCGTCTTTTTAATTAGCCTAAGGGCCTCATTAGCAGCAGCAGCAGCAATGACTCTGTGATCAGCCTTGCCTGGCATCCAACCTGCATAATGTCGCACAGGCTCCGTGCAGAGGGGTTACCTGTGAAGTGCCTCCCTCCTCCTCCCCGAGCCCCTATTCCCGAGGGAGAGGCGTGGGAGCAGTCCCGGAGCGGGATGGAGAGCGGCAGTGCTGGCTTCATCACGGGCTGCTGCACAGAAAGAGGGTGCAAGTGTCAAAACCTGCTCAGAGTTTCTGTGTCCTCTGCTTTGCTCCTCTCCTATTCCCTGTCCCGTGGTGGTTTTGTGCCTTAGTTTCCCTGCCCTCACCTCGGGACTCTTCCTCTCCCCCTGTCCTCAGTTTCAGTGGAGGGAGAGGATGTTTCTGGCAGGAAAGGCTGCAGGCTGCTCCCGTCCTGTGCACTGGGGACTTGACTTCTGCACCCGACTTTGCTGGAGGAAGCCAAAAGCTCCAGCGCCGTGCAGCAGCCAGGGAAGGCCCTGCCTCAGCAGCCAGCTGGTGCCCCCTTGCTCTGCCTGTGCCATCAGGCAGCCAATTAGCAAGAAATTAATATTGTGATTAGCAAATATTATGATTTTCTATCTGAATCTGTACTAAGCTGATTATTCACTCGTGAGTAGAAGCCAGGGCTGGTAGATGGGGCTGCCTTCACCCTGCTGGGATGGTGCTGGGCAGATCCCGGGGCAGGAGCATCATCCTGCCCGGGCTGGGGGGTTCCATGCTGGGGCTGGCTGGGCTCCATCCCCGTGCCTGGAGGGGAGCAGGCAGCCCCTGCCTGCCCAGCAGCCCCCAGGCAGGGCTTGCTGCAGGAGCGTGCAGGGCTGCAGCCTGTCAGCAGATGGCAATGCCCTCCTGCGGCACGGCAGAGCAGCCTGGTGGCACTTTGGGGACAGCAGGGGCTGGTGGGAACCACCCTCCCCAGGCAGCTCTGCCTTGCCTGCAGCAGCTGGGCAATCCCACTGAGAGAGGGATGGGCTCCGAGTGAGGAGCTGAGCTCTGGGCTCGCCAATTTCTGGCTCGTGTGGTTCCTGATGCAGCTCTTCGTGGGGCTGGGACTGTTCTTCCTGCTCATTTCAGGGCATCTGTGGTGCTCCTCCCCAGAGGGGATGGCAGAATTGTGAAAGAGTTTGGGTTGGAAGGGACCTTTAAAGGTCTCTGATCCAACCCCCTTGCCATGAGCAGGAAGACCTTCCACCAAATCAGGTTGCTCCAAGCCCTGTCCAACCTGGCCTCGAGCACTTCCAGGGATGAAGAATCCACAGCTCTCTGGACAACCTGCTCCAGTGCCTTCCCCCTGGGACTGGCTGTGCTTTCCCCATCAGTTTTATCATTTTTGATTTAGCAAATATCCAGGTTGATGTGGGACATGCTGATGGGCATCAAAATCTGCTTTTCCTTTGCATTTCCCTGTGCATTTTGGATCTTACAGAAAGCATCATGTATTCAGGCATTTATCCTTCGAGAAGATATTGGCAATTTTCCCTCCCTTGCGGTTCCCAGAATACTGATGAGGGATGGCAAGAGATGATTTTCCCTATGTTGTTAAAGAGAGAAGCTTTCCTCTGCTTGGGGAAGCTGAGGCACACACAGTGATTTCTCACTGCAAAAGGGGCATGGGAAGCAGGAGGAGAAAGCAAGGTTTCATGGACTGAAAATGTGTGTGTTCTCCATGGAGCTGTTCTGCGCCAATCTGGGACTGCTCAGTTTTGTCCTCTTGCGAAAAAAATGCTCAAAAATGATCATTTATGACCATCTCGTGCCCTGGGGTTTCAGGTGCACGGGGCCCAGGTCTGAACTGATTTGGAAGAGCAGGGTTTGTTCCTGCACGGCTCCGTACTTGTGAGATAATCCCTGGGTTTGGCTGGTGTTCCGTGGGAGAGGGAGCTGAGCACTAGATGGCGAAAACGAGCTGTGGAAAAGGCCCTTGGTCCTCACCCTCCATCCTCCCTGCCCTCACCCTGCCATCCTCCCTCATCCTCATCCTCATCCTCATCCTCCCCTCCCTCACCCGCCATCCTCCTGGCCCTGGACCTGCCATCCTCCTCTCCCTCTCCCCAGCGTCTCGGCTGAAGATTTGGGAAAAAAAGAAGAGATAAGTTGGGGGAACACGATTTCTGCAGCTGCAACTCTTCCCTGACCTTGAGCATCCTCAGTGCAATGGCTGTGCTGTGGTTCAGCTTGGCCCTCGTGCTCTTCTCCTCCCTCCCTTGCTCTGTGATCCCACCAGACCCGTGGCTCACACTGAACCCCCTCCAGCCCCACTTGCAGTGATGCCAGAATGATTTTTTGCTTTTTCTTTCATACCCCTCTCACACACTCTTCTATAGTTTGATGTATTCTCAGTGCTTTTAGCCCCACACTTGTACCTCCCCAAGGCTGAGAACTCAGCTCAGCCCCACGGCACCGTTAAACCAGGAGAGCAAACATCCTGGGAGCCCCAGACACCAAGGGCCTCTCCAGAACACATTTGGGAACCTCAGCCAGGCCCAGCCAGGGGGAAGGTTCCTCACAACGAGGGCTTCACTCCAGCCTCTCACTGGGGGATCTTTGATAAATATGTTAATTTTGCAAGGCCTAGAATTGTGTGTATTTCAGTGTGTGGGGGGCAGTGTGTGCATTTTTGGGGCATTCCACCTGGACTAAGTGCTGCACCCAAGGATCCTGAAATAAATCCTAAGGTAAAAACCCCTTTTCCCCATAAACCATGTTTTGGTTTTAATTTTAAGACCAGGGAAAGGCATCAGCAGGACTCTGAGGCTGGACAGAACTCATTGCAGCAGTGGAAGGTGCTAAAGTGGTGGGAAGTGGGAACAGTGAAAGGCTCATCCTCATAGGGGTGAGGGGATGTTCTGAGTGCTGCCAGGCATGGACTTGTCCTGGCCTCCTTAACCTGCAGGTGGGATATCACCACACCTCTCACGGGCATTTTGCCACCCCAGCCCATCCTAGGGCGTCTCCCCTGCATGCCCAGGTTGGACCCTCAGGGATTTTCCTTACAGGTGTGAGTTGCCAGCTCTGCATTGTCCCTTCCCCCTGTGCAAACACACAGAGCATCTTTGCAGAGGCAGCAAAGCAGCATCGTCTCCTCTCCTTTCTCCTCCTCTCCCATCTGACGCTGGTATCGCAGGGGGTTCGGATGCCTGGGGCCTCTCCCCTCCCTTTCGGGGAGCAGCTGCCTGGCAGTGCTGGGCAGAGCCCTCCCTGGCTCCCACAAGCCGTGGGCAGAGCAGGCTCCTGCTGGTCAGCCATTTGTTTGCTTCCCTGCCATCAGGCTCTGCCGAGCTGGAATGGCTCCTCCTCGGAGCAGCCTCTCCGCACGTGTGTTTACGACCTGTGCCTGAGGCATCTTTCCTCCCGTCGAGAGTTGGCCTTGCCTCGTGCAGCTGCTTTTCCTCCCGGTGCCAAGTCTGGAAGGAGTTTGTTGCATGCTAAAGCACAGCAGTCCGTCCCAGCAGGAGGCAGAGGCAGAAGTGCTGGCTCAGGGAGAGCTGCGTGCCCAGCTCTTTGTCTGCCCACCCTCGGAGCTGCCCTTCTCCACAGCCTCTTCCCAGTGCCCACAGCCCTGGCGCTGCCACCTGCACGAGGGACGTGGAAAGAGAGGGGAGAAATTCACGTTGGATGGAGCTCTGAGCAGCCTGGTCTGGTGAAAACTGTCCCTGCCCATGGCAAAAAGTTTTACCAAGGTGGATCTTTAAGGTCCCTTCCGACCCAAAACGTTCCATGATTTGGTAGTGCTGTGGTGTCTCAGTGCAAGCCCTGGAGCCAGAGGTATCCGAGACTTTTCAGAGGGAGCTCAGGAGAGCTGATATCATCTCCTGAGCAAGACGTGGGGTGTCTGCACAGCAACGTGGTTTTAATGGGGGATAAGATGAGAGTGGTGCACTGAGGGATCCTGGGGTAAGTGGAAGTGGGACGGGAGAGGTGCTGAGCTTCTTCTGCAAAGCAGCACTTACCCAGGGAATTTATTTTCTGCTGCGGATTCACCGCAATCAGCAATCGAGTTCAGAATTTCAACTTCCTTCCCTTTTCTTGGGTTTAACTTACAATTTACTTTGCTGCTTTTCTTAAAACTCTGGAATGTTTGGAGCCAAGCTACCCCAAAGGCCGAGCAGTTTGTAAAGGCATTAAGGCCACGTCAGGGGAGGTGACCACGGGTTTGGTGACACTGCAGGAGCGACACAGGCACAGCCAAGCGAACAAAAGGCAACTCGGTGGGGACACGGGGACTCTGATCCGGGCTGAGTTAGAGACACCAGCTCTGTAATCACTGGCAAAAAGGGGATTAAGAAGGGGCTTCGTTGAGGGCTTACACATCTCTGAAGGGAATTGAGCGGATTGATGCCACGAGACTCTTTGAGCTCGTGTCAGATTAGAGGAACAAGTGGGCATCAGTTTAAGCCAAGATGCCACAAAGCAGGACATTAAAGGAATTTAGGTGAATATACATATATTTAAAATATTTTCCTGTGTGCTTAGTGATTAGTTAATCTAAGTCATTGACTACCCAAAGCAGCAGTCAGAGTAATCAGTGCAAATGACTTTAAAATGAAGCCAAGTTGGTAATTAGGGATAACAAATGTCATGTCAGGAATAGCGGTGACTTGGCTCAGTGGTGCTGGAGCTTTGCAGAGATTGTCCAGGCCTTGTGTCCAGCCAGGGAGGAGGAGGAGGAGCAGGAGAACCTGATGATGCAGAGGATGTTGGGCCATGCTAATTGTGTCCTACTCAGAGCTGTGTGAGTTAATTTATGGGGTGGATGCTCTCAGCCTTTTTGGGCTGGTTTTGGGGTGCTAAGGGACCATTTCTTGGAGAGGAAGCAGAAGTCTGGGGGAGGCACAACCAGAGAGTAGCTGAGCAAGTCCATGTGAACACCATAATGACTTTGAGCTCACCATCAGTAGGTTTCAGAGTTAACATCTCTCGGTGTGAGTGCCTGATAAGACATCTGGCATTCAGCTTAGCACCGAATCTCCTCTGTCTGCTGCGACTCAGAGCAAACACAGACCTTTCCTGAGGGGAGGCACGGTTTTTGCCTGTTTGTGAAGTGCACAGCAGGGCCCTGATTTCAGCCGTTATCTCTGGGGCTCACTGGAACAATAACAACATCTGAAAGCCCCGAGTTTTGTAATGACTGCTTTTACAAAATCTCTTCCAGTTGCGTTTGAATTTAAATTTTTCTTTTTTTTTTTTCAACTTGCTCTGTGAATAAATGGAAAGCAGACACAAACCACAGCCAGCCCCCTGGAAAGTGTCACCTTCACAGTGACGCCGACCGTGGCGCTGACAAAATCTCCTGTCGGGTGAGGCGCTGGCAGATGGCAACGTCCGCTGGGATGGAGCAAACGAGCAGCGAGAAATCCTGCAAGGAAACGGCCAAAATAATAACCCCAGATCCACCCAGGAACCTGTGTGTCCACTGGGAGAGGAGAATGAGGAGAATGCTGCCAAGGGGTGTAACAGGCTGCCTTGAACCCTCCCAGCTGGTGTTTGCTGAATCCACGAATCCGGGCAGTGACAGGGCAAGGGGAAATGGTTTTGAATTGACAGAGGGCAGAGTTAGGTAGGATATTGGGAGGGAATTCATCCCTAGGATGCCAGAGTGCATCCCAGGGTGCCCAGAGAAGCTGTGGCTGCCCCTGGTTCCCTGGAAATGTTCCAGGCCAGGTTGGACAGGGCTTGGAGCAGCCTGGGACAGTGGGAGGTGTCCCTGCCCATGCCAGGGGGTGGAACTGGATGGAGCTTCAAGGTCCTTTCCAACCCAAACCAGTTTGAGATTCTACAATTTTAATCCCAGCCACCTTCCCAACAAAAGCAAAGCTAGAAGTAGCCTGGGAGTGTTTTTCCCTCCTCTTCTTCCCCTTCTTTTTCTTTCTCCCATCCCTGCTCATTCCTTTCCACGATCTGATGAAGTGAAGGAATTTATACTGGCCGAAGTGGAATGTATGAGGCTGATTGCCTTCATCCTATTACCCTTAATGGGAGCCCATGTAGATAAATCCTCCTGGATCCTGATGGAAGCTTCCCTTTAAATGCCTGGCATGCAGTGTGAGTTATGGGAACACAGAGTCTGGGGGAGGGGGGTCACACATGTCACCTGCTGCAGGGCTCCCACGGGGGCTCAGGAGTGCTCCTGGTGAGACACACGGGCAGCAGCTCCGGGCTGGTTTTTGTAAAGATGGGGGTTCAGCAGCTGCTTTTGGGTGATCAGGGTTTGGACACCACTTGATCTGGGGCTTCTTCAGCAGTTTTTCAGCCCCCACCATGCTGGATCAAAGGGAACCACTGTCCCACCCTCCCCTCATCTCTGAGATGATGGAACAGGTCACCCGGAGAGGTCGTGGATTCCCCATCCCTGGCAGTGCCCAAGGCCAGGTTGGATGGGGCTTGGAGCACCCTGGGACAGTGGAAGGTGTCCCTGCCTGTGGCAGGGAGTGGAACAGGATGAGCTTTAAGGTCCCTTCCAACTCAAACCAGCCTGGGATTCTCTGATCCCATCTTGATGCTGGCCATGGATGGCCATTTCCTCCGTGTATAGCAAAGGGAAAGGAGGAGCCATTTCCCAGGGCTGTCAGAGCCACAGTCCTGCTGGTATTTAATTTTTTTTCCCCAATAAGGCCTGAACTCCCTGGCTAATTAAATAGCAAGTGGCTATTAAGCTCTTGCCTAGGACTAAGGTTTAATAAGGCGTTAATAGGCGCTGTGTGCTTGTACGAGTGTACCCAGCCCGAGGTGGGAAACCTCAGCCCAGGTGCTCTTTAAATAGTCAATAGTTATTTATTAAACATGGGGCAGCTATCCAGCGAAATTTAAATTAAAGGCCTGTCTGAGAGACGAGCTCAGATTTAAAGAATTAAAGGGTTAGCAGTGCAGCACAGCCTGCACTGGAATCCTAAACCTGCATTCTCAAAACTGGAATAGCAGAAGGAAGCAACACATTGCCATTTAATTTGTGTGAGTTCCCTGTTTGCTCTGCAAATACCAGCGAAGGTTAATGTTTTTAAAAGTTTTGGGATGGCTTCTTTCCCTCTGATGGCAATCTGGGTGTGGAAAAGCCCCAGTGACATCTCTCCTGGTGGTGCTGTTTCCCACCAGAGCCCTCCAGCTCCTGTTACTTCTTCGGTGTGGGAATTATTGGCACCGTCTGTGAGAATCATCATGGAATTATGGACTGGTTTGGGTTATAAGGAACCCTAAAGCTCATCCAGTTCCACCCCTGCCATGGGCAGGGACACCTTCCAGTAGATCAGGATGCTCCAAGTCCTGTCCAGCCTGGCCTTGGACACTTCCAGTGATCCTTGGAAGTGCTCAAGGCACCCACAGCTTGTCTGTGCAGCCTGTGCCAGGGCCTCATCACCTTCCCAGGGAAGGATTTCTTCCTACAGAGGATCCTCTTTTCTTTATGAGCTTCACCAAAAAGGTGATGCTCTGTACCCTGCAAGAGTGGGGAGGGAGAAATGCCTCAGTTAGGGTGGAAAATTGCATCCATGGGTGAATGACACCTGCTCAGGGCATGGAATGTCAGTGCAAAGTTCATCAGCTCTCAGCATTCCCATTCCTTGGCTTCCCCTTCCAGCCGGAGCAACGCTCACTTATTTTTCACTCCATTTTTCTCTGGAGGGGGATGAGCTGGCTCTGTCCTGCTCACACTTGAACCAGATGCTTTCTGACATCTGGGGACTCGCAGAGCTCCCATCCAGAGCCACCTTCCTTTGGGTTTGTCTTCCCTGCTCAGGCAGGCAGCAGGGAGCTGGTTCCCACCAAGTCAGCTGTGCCTGCAAGCACCTCGCTGTGTGTCAATAACTTTGCCACAGTTGGTTCAGCACTGCTCCAGGGGAAAAAAAATAACAGGGGCTGGGGAGTGTGGGAGTGGGGAAAGAGCCTTAACTGCTGCTGTTTATTCCTCTTATTTTCAGTTCATTTTATGCAGCTTCAAACACAGCCGACACTCACCCGGGTCCATTAATGGAAAATAAAGGTCAGGGCTGGAGGCAGCAGCGCTGCTGTCCCTGGCTCCCACGTGGTGTGTGGTGAGGCTGCAGGATTTTCCATTTTATTCTGCTCTGGGGGGATCAGCTGGGGCTGAATTAGCTCTGAGTGATGGCAGCAGTGGCTCCCACCAGCCTGGCCTGGAGATGGGGACAGCAGCAGGGAGGAGAGTGCTGGTTGCTCCTTGGCCAGGCTGGGTGTTCCACAGTGTGTCTGCCTGCAGAAATAATGTGGTTCCATTTAAGAGCCAGTTCCAACTCTCTTTGAGGGATTTAGGGTTGTTGCCTTTCCCTGGTCTTAAAATTAAAAGCAAAACATGGTTTATGGGGAAAAGGGGTTTTTACCTTAGGATTTATTTCAGGATCCTTGGGTGCAGCACTTGGTCCAGGTGGAATGCCCCAAAAATGCATGCACACCTCTCACACTGAAATACACACAATTATAGACATTGCAAAATTAGCACATCTATCAAAGATCCCCCAATGAGAGGCTCAAGTGAACTTCCCATTTTGAGGAATTTTTTTCTTGGATGGACTTATTTTAGTTTACAAAAATATGTTCTGGAGAGGCCCTTGGTGTCTGGGGCTCCCAGGATGTTTGCTCTCCTGGTTTAACGGTGCCGTGGGGCTGAGCTGAGTTCTCAGCCTTGGGGAGGTACAAGTGTGGGGCTAAAAGCACTGAGAATACATCAAACTATAGAAAAGAGTGTGTGAGAGGGGTATAAAAGAAAAGCAAAAAAACCATTCTGGCATCAGGGTCATACCAGACAAGCTGCACCCCAAAATCTCACTTGTCCTGAAACATTGCTATTAACCTTCTCCTTAAGGCAGATTTACTGATTTTAACGATTCAAACAAGACAAAGGCTGTTTGCTGGTGTGCTGATGGTTTCAGGGTGGGTCCCTCTGCTTCTCCAAAGTGTCCCAGGAATGTGCTTGGCTGGAATATCTCCCGTGAGCAGCAGGAGTTGCTGACACAGGGCTAGGATCTGTGGCTGAGGCTCCTGGGCTCCATCTCAGTGGGAAGCATAAGGATTTTGTCGAGGTGATGTGGAGACCTTGAAGCTGTGTCTGGGTGTTGTCTGAGGTGTCCAAGGGGATAAGGCACTCAGTTCTTCCAGGATTTATTCCACAGTGATGATTTATGCAGAATGGACTTTTATCCCTTCACATTTTGCTGGTCCTTCAGCAGATCCCATCTCTCCATACGAAATTAGGGAACCCTGTAGGTACCCCTTGGGATTTGCCTTTTGTTTTTTCTTCCCCTGAAGTTTGCTGCTGGGCTCTGTGCAGGGCAGCAGGAGGTGCTGGAGAAGTGGCTCTGTTTTCCCATGAAATGATCCCAGGCCTGTGTGGGCTGCCTGGGGCTCTGGCAGCCCTGACACCTTGCAGTGCCTCTCACACCTCACTCAGCTCTTTGCTTTATTGCCTTTGACATGTAAACCTGAGCAAACTACGGATCCTGAATAAAAGAGTCAATACCAGCAGGCTGGCAGGAGCTGGATGGCAGCAGCTGGAGCAAACCTGGTGGGCAGCAGGCCCTTACAGAGCAGGAATTTGCCCCTCCTGCCTCCCACCAGAGCTGGATAATTTATTGAAGGCAGGCAAAAGCTGGTTTCGTACCTTGCCTTTGTATTTTGCCTTTATTTGTGGTTTTTCCTCCTGGTTTCAGCTCTGTGTGAGGCAGCTCCTGCCTCTCCCTCATGCACAGAGGCTGGGTGATGTCTCTATCAGGCTCGTGCTGAGCATCCCTCCCCAGAGTGGCAGTGCTCCCCCATTCCCAGCTCTCCCAGCCACCTCCCGATGTTGCTGCGTGACAAAGTCCTCCTGCCACTGCCCTCGGGCTCTTCTCTCCAGCTCTGACCCAGGATGGGGATAGGGGAGCTGCATTTCCTGGTCAGATGCAAAATCCGTGGTGCTTTATTCCTTCCAAGGCACTCACCTGTGGATGCTCCCCTGCGGTCAGGACGCTCTCCTGCTTTCTCACATCTCCCTCTTGCCTTATCTCCTGGCTTTTTCTTGCATGGGCTGTGAAGATCATCCCTGCTTCTCCAAGGAGCATCTCCAGGACTTCTCCGTGGGCAGCGAGCCCCGGGGCAGTGGGAAATGCTCTTTAGGACCAGCAGATCTTCATGTTTGTATTTCAAAGCACCAGTGGAGTGGGACTGGGATTTTTGCCAGAGTCTTGCTAGAGGGAAAGTTTTCTCTGGCTCGGTTCACACAACGAAGAATTCTCTTTCTTTTTCCCTCTCTGCTTTATTCTGATAGCTTTTTAACAGGATCAGCTAAATAAGCAGATAGAGTGTACCAGTTCACAGGCCCCTAGAGGTGAGGAGCCACTGCAGATTAAAGTGGTTTTTGTGATCTCCAAAGCAGCTGTATTTTATATGCTGGCCCTGTTTTGCTGATCCTATTAAGGGGTATCGTGGAGCACAGCACCCGTGGCTGTGTGTGTCTGGCTTTCTGGGAGCACTGCTTTTGGGTCCTGTGGTGGATCTTGAGCCTTGCCTCACCCCCTGCCTTCCCAGACCCTTTCAGACCCTTAGGCTGAAGGGGGATTTCCATTTTCTCAGGACCGAATTCAATGAGGTCCTTTAGGAAAAGTTCCCCCACATCTTGAAGGTGACCCTTTGGTCTGGAGTGGCTCATGCTCTGCTGGGATGGAGGGAACTGTGGCAGTTCAAGGGTCAGGCTGGAAATTCCTTAATTGTATTAACCCCTGCATGGGATGCAGATGCTGTGGGTAAGGTCAGGACACATGTTCTCTCCTCTCCTCTTTCTCCCACATCTTGGGGGGTGCAGCTTCATCTCACTCCACCTGTGCCCCGAGGTGCATCACTGCTCTTCCAGCACACCTCCATCCCTGCCCTGTTTCCATTGCAGCCTCTGGCCCAGGGACTGGGCACAAATTTGGGGTGTCAGGGTGAGCCAGTGATGAGAGGCACCGATTTCCCTCCTCACTCTGTTCTTGCACTGCTGAAAACCTGAGTTTTCAAAGCCTGCAAGTCAGGCTGACCCCTGAGCCACCTGTCAGCTCCAGAGGAGCCTGCCCAGGGACCCCTTCTCACACTAATGAATAAGGAGAGTAATTAACGATCACTGATATTTGTGTTGAGGACTGTGAGTGCTGTCACTGCTGACTGCTCTGGCAGCTACCAAGGCTGCTCCCACTCTGCTATGGCCAGTGGGAGAGGAGGAGGTGGAGGAGTGATGCCTTAGGTTTGAACTTTTCTATGTTCCCAGCCCTGCCCTGCCCAGTGTCACTCTGCAGTTCCCTGGAGCTCGTTCAGTGCTGTTCTCTCATGCTCACACACACACAACAAAGCCTCTCCAGCTCTCCAAGGACACCCAGACCCTCCTAGGCCCAACAACTGCAAACCACAAGCTTGGCAAGAGGGGGGCAAGCTTGGGCAAATTCCATCCTTGCCTGGCTTCTGCTTGTGCAATTGATGCTGCGATCCAAGTGGGAAGAACTCGGGAGCTGTCCTTGTCCATGTTGGGATGCACTGAGGCAGGAGCCTCTGGAGCCCAGAGTGTACCTCTGAAGGCCTTTCCAATCAATCCCTCCTTGATTCCTTTATTCCTGCCTGCTCTCTGTTTCTAGGGAGCCATTTAAGGCATCAGGAGTCACAGAGATGCTCAGGGCCAGCCACCTCCAAAGTGTCCCTCGCTATCACCTTTGTGGGAGCAACCAGAAGCAGGTCCCTGTGGTGCTCCAGCCACCTCACCCTCCTCCTCCTCCTCCTCCCGGTATCAATCAGCCTGTTGGAGCTTTCCCAGATGGGTCTCACTTTCTGTTCCATTTCATTTGACACTTCATCAGCTGTAGACGGCAGAGAGACATGTCAGCTCCTGAGATCCATCCCCCACCTGCCAAAAGCCTTGTGCTCCTTGGAAAGAAATGTGATTATTCTGCTTTGCGGCAGAGATTTCTCTCAGTGTTATCTAGGGGGAGGAAATCTCAGCCCCCATCCCATTTCCTTCCCCTTTCCCAGCCCAGCAAAACCTTGGTGCTTACTCTGGCCTCATGCAGATGTGACTGTGCTTCACTGGGTTAAGCACAAACTGATGATGCCTTAAATGGCTCCCTAGAAACAGAGAGCAGACAGGAATAAAGGAATCAAGGAGGGATTGGTTGGAAAGGCCTTCAGAAGTACACTCTGGGCTCCAGAGGCTCCTGCCTCAGTGCATCCCAACATGGACAAGGACAGCTCCCGAGTTCTTCCCACTTGGATCTCAGCATCAATTCCCCAAGCAGAAGCCAGGCAAGGATGGAATTTGCCCAAGCTTGCCCCCCTGTCGCCAAGATTGTGGTTTGCAGTTGTTGGGCCTAGGAGGGTCTGGGTGTCCTTGGAGAGCTGGAGAGGCTTTGTTGTGTGTGTGTGAGCATGAGAGAACAGCACTGAACGAGCTCCAGGGAACTGCAGAGTGACACTGGGCAGGGCAGGGCTGGGAACATAGAAAAGTTCAAACCTAAGGCATTGCTGACACCTGCCATGTGAAAATCCCAGCAGCATAAAGAGTTTGTGGTCAAAAGAGGGGGAAACCCTTGTCTTCCCCTGTGGAAATGCCCTGAGCATGGAGATCTCTCCTGGGAGCTCTGGCACCTGCTCAGCGTGGAGGGAGAGGCTGGGCAGGTACAACTGTGCTGCTCTGGGAGCCTCACACCTTCCCATTCCACCCTTCCAAATTCAGCTGGAAAGATGCTGAGCCACACCTCTAATCCACCCAAATCCAGCTGCTCCTCCCTCTCTGCAGCTGGTCCTCACCTACATGTTCCAGCTGCCTCCTGGGTGACAAGGGCTGGTGGGAAGAACCCATGGCAGAGGGAAGAACTCTGCATTTTTCCACTGTTTTCTCTGTGTGTGTGTCAGCATCCCATAAACAATAATGATGGACATTATGTTTTGAAGGCGTTTGGAGGGAGAAAATAAAAGCTAATAGGTAAAAATCGGCTTTTCCATGCAAATTCCTTAGGAAATTAAACCCAGCCCAGCTTTCAGCAGGTTTTGGGATGCCCTTTTCCACAGGGCTGGTGCTCCCAGGGGCTCAGCTCTTCCCCGTGGAGGTGGGGATAGCATCCCTGGGCTCTGCTGCAATCAGCTCAAACAGAGGAAAGGGCATCTTTGGAGTTGTTGGCAGGTGGAGAAGCTAAAGGAGGTGAGGATTTAAGAGCCTGGATTCCTCCCATTGCGTGCTGGGGCTGTGGCTGGTGATAACGCCCCAAGGCACCGACTGAAATGCACGTCATAAATTAGAACCAAAAATGTGATTACTTTGTCGCTTGGAAGACAAATGTGTGTGCCTGGGGAGTAACAAAGCAGGTTTGATTTGTTGTTGTTTGTACTATGTTTACTATTATTATAACTTATTCCAAATTATTCCGGTCTGCAACGGAGAGGAGACTGCAGCTGGCAAACCTCTTTGGAGGGTGGGTTTGGGGAAGGGAGCAGCTCCTAAAAAGCTGAATGTCATGGCATGGAATGGTCTTGGATGCTGGTGGGGAAATTGGGAAGGTCTGGAGAAGGTCTGGAGAAGGGAGGGCGATGAGTGGAGCTGGTGCACATCAGCTGGAGATCCTGGCCAGGCAGTGAGAGGGTGGGCAGGCCCTGGCACAGGGTGCCCAGAGCAGCTGTGGCTGCCCCTGGATCCCTGGCAGTGCCCAAGGCCAGGTTGGACTTTGGGGCTGGGAGCAGCCTGGGACTGTGGGAGGTGTCCCTGTGCATGACAGGGAGTTGGAACAGCATGAGCTTTAAAGTCTCTCCCATCCAGAACCATTGTGAAATTCTGTGATAAAATAAATCAGAGAGAGTTGTCACTCCCTTCTGGGGATGGAAAGCTGAGGTGGAGCCTTGCTGAATGCTTGCCCACCCTGGGTGACCTTCAGCTCAGAGCTGAGTCCTTGACTTTGGGCCCAGCTTGCTGCTCCATTTCCCCCTGTGAGCAACACGAGACCCTCCAAGGCGCCCACCTTGGACTGACAGAGGAGCCTCCCTTTTTTTCTCCCCCATAGGAGCAGAAATCTCCAAAGAACGCTTCATCCCCCATCATTCCTGACTTGGGAAAAAAGAAATGGAGCTTCTAATACTCATCTCCACAGGAATCTCTAATGCTAAAGAGCTTAGAGGGAGCACTCATGACTTTGAGAAGACTAAAAGCCTCCCTTGTCCCCTAAGCGGTGTCCGGCTCAGTGAGCCAACACGCTCTGATACCACGGCAGATGGGTATTTCTAGCATTTGTTTTGATGATGAAAGTGTACATTGTGCTCAAAGATGCCCCCAGGACACATTGTTCTCTGGATAAAGGGATGAAAATTAAAACTAAGTTTCCTAGGTCAAAAGGACGCTCATTAAAACCATTCAGGCCTAAGAGGAAAAAGAGGGGGAATGAAAAAAAAGACCCAGCTAACAAAACCCAGCCCTTTCCTTGAAGGAAGGTGGCTCTGGAGGAGGTGTGTGGGATCAGTTTGTTGATGTGTGTGTGCTGGACAAGCTCTGGATGATCTCAGTGCTGTGCATGTTGTCCCCTGTCAGGGAGCAGGTTTGGGGCTGGGATGCTGGAGGGGCAGGAAACTCCGAGGTAATTCTTATTTTAGGCTTGTGTCCAGTGAGGTTGTGCCAGGAAGGAAAAGGCAAAGCCACAGGGTTTAGTCCAGGGAGAAAACATCAGGATTTGGTTCCCTGAATCAATAATGTGAGGGGAAGTTGGGGATGTGGTCAGTTGAGCTGATGGTGGGAGCAGCCTTGCAGGAATGGGATCACCCACTGCAGTGCCACGAGGTGTGCAGGAAAAGAGGGGAAAAAAGGGGAGAAACTGAAGGAAAATGCACATTTCCTTTAGGTTTGGGTCCAAGCAGGGGCTGTGCCTGCTCCCTCTGTGCCTGCTGGGCTTTGCCCTCCGCTTTCCAAGCCCTTCCCGGTGGCACAAGAAGCCAGGAGCTCCTTCAGAATTCCTTCCCTCGGAGAATGGGGGAAACACCACGTGGTGGAGATGGAAATGCCAATCAGTGGGAGCGAGGGGAAGAGAGGAACAGCGTGTGGCCTCTGCAAATTGCAGGAAAAGTGACACAGTTATTCAGAGGCGCTCGGGGAGGGAGGATGGATGGGAAAAGTGCTCTCGCATTCCTTTTATAAGCACATTATTGAGCCAGCATGGACAAATTGTTTCCCATTTTTGTTGCCCCAGTTTCCCCAGCTGTTCCAAGTGGGACTGATTTTTTTCTGCCTGCTGCCTAACAGGGGTGTGAGAGGAGCTCGGATTGTTCTTGCCAAGCTCTTGGGCATCCCCGGAAAAGCGATGCCAGAGAAAGGCTGGGCACTTTTGGGGTTCAGTGACAGGATCAGGCACTCAGCTGTCAGATTTAGGCTCTGAACTGTTGTTATCCCATCAGAAAATATGTAAAGGTCATCCAGGCCACCCAGTAAATAATCAGATTTTGTTACTCACCATATTTAATAGATGAATGAATAAAAAACCCATGTTTTGAAAGTGACCTCTCCCCTCCCTCCTTCCCAGAAATAACCACAAACCAAAAATCCTCCTGTTTGTTTTTCAGCATGTCTGTTTTGGAGTTGCTGCTTCCCTCATTTGGGATTTGATTTACCCTCCAGAGATGAGCAAAGAGCATCAAGTGTCATTTTAGTTCTCTCCTCTAGATCAAGGGAGAAGATTATTAGATGAGGCTTTTATTGTGTGTGTGCTGGACTGTGGAGCTCTTGTTTCTCCTTAAATGTTTCCTGTCTGGAATCAAATTTGGGACTCTCTGCCCTGGAGTTAACACCAAATTCCTCCTTTCTCCTCCCCAAAACCATATCAGAATTATGGATCCCCTTGACTGCAAGGAATACCCTGGGGCTGCCGAGTTTTTCATCCTTTTCTACATCCTCCACTAAGCCCCATTTGTATTCTGTCAATAAAAAGGCTCCTTTGGATCTGGAAATTAATTTCCAGATAAGCTCTGGTGCATGGGAGCGTGCAGGGCTGTGTGCATCCATGAGCAGGGAGTGGTTTGGTGGCACCAGCTCTGGATCAATCCCAAATTCTGTGACATCCCTGAACCCCAGCAGCACCAAATGCAATGAATTTTTGTAGGGTTAAACTCTTTTATGGAGAAATATATGTATAGAAATGTGATATTTTTTTTTTTAATTTCAATTCCCCTCTCCATCCCCATTTTTTCCAAGCTTTTCCCTTTGAGGGTGGCAGAGCTTTTTTCAGGAACTTCACACCTTTCTCCATGCAATATTTTCCCACCTGCTTCCAAAGCCAATGCAGTTTTCCTGATGCTCTGGCTGATAGGGAGCCCTGCTGTAATCCCAACTTTCTTTTCCCTTTGAAGTAAGTCTCTATTCAGGGTGGTTAAGCACAAAAGCTCCAAAAGGAGCTGCTGAGGGCTTAAAAACAGGGAGAAAAGAGGGAAAAATAGGAAAAGGCTGCAACTGCATCTTTTTTTTTCTTATCCTTTTGTATTTTAAGGGCTGTATTCACCTAATGAGGAATGCCTGGGGAAAAGGGATCCCTTCAGAGCTGCAGTGAGACACGTGGGAGGGGAAGGTGTGGGAATCACAGAGTTCCAGAATAGCTTGGGTTGGAAGAGACCTTAAAGCTTCATCCAGTGCCACCCCTGCCATGGCAGGGACACCTCCCACTGTCCCAGGCTGCTCCCAGCCCCAATGTCCAGCCTGGCCTTGGGCACTGCCAGGGATCCAGGGGCAGCCACAGCTGCTCTGGGCACCCTGTGCCAGGGCCTGCCCACCCTCCCAGGGAACATTGCCTTCCCAATCTCCCATCCAGCCCTGCCCTCTGGCACTGGGAAGCCATTGCTTTGTCCTGGCACTCCAGGCCTTTGTCCAAAATCCTTCTCCAGATCTTTTGGAGCTCCTTTAGGCCCTGAAGGTGGCTCTGAGCTCTCCCTGGAGCCTTCTCTTCTCCAGCTGAACACCTCCTCCCAGTCTGTCTCTGTAGGAAAGGTTCTCCAGCCTCTGGAGCACCTTTGTGGTCTCCCTTGGACTCTGCCCAGCAGCTCCACATCCTTCTGTGTGATGGGAAGTGTGGGAATCCCAAAATCCCAGACTGATTTGGGTAGGAAGGGACCTTAAAGCTCCACCCAGTGCCACCCCTGCCATGGGCAGGGATACCTCCCACTGTCCCAGGCTGCTCCAAGCCCCAATGTCCAACCTGGCCTTGGACATTTCCAGGGATCCAGGGGCAGCCACAGCTGCTCTGGGCACCCTGAATCCATTAATGAATTTCCTTCCCTCATGCCTCAGTTTCCCTTTCTCTGCTGTCCCTTGGGAACATGCTTGGGAAGCTTCCACGGACTGAGCACAGCCTTGGGCGATGCTGAGATCCTTAATCCAGACCTAAAAGGTGCTTAAAAAAATCCTCCCTGCTTGACTTTCAAGTGGATTTATCTGTAATTCGCTCTCCATGTATGCACTAGTAAGGATTTGGGCTCTCAGAGGGTGGGTTTAGGTTTTTTTTTAAGACATATTACTTTTTTATTCTTTAAAGGCAGCACACGAGGGGAAAAAGCAGCTAAGTTCACCTTTAAGGATTTATTGTCGTTTCTCTAGAGCAGGTATTTACTGGGGGGATTTCTCAGAGGAAATGACTGTCGATTATAAAAAATAAAATAAAATAATAATAATAATAATAAAAAAAAAAAACCCTCTCTCCTGAAGCCAGTAACCTTGTGGAGTGATGGATTGTCTTGCTGAAAGTGGAGTTAGGGAGAAATGGAGACGGAGAGGAAGAAATGTAGATACTGTAACATACTCCAGGGGGTCGGGAAAGGGATATGAATTATTAAGTAAAATTAATAATTGAAATAATTAACAGCTGCAAGAGATTTTTGTCCATCCTCCTCATAATAGGGGAGCAATGTTTAGTATCAAGCTGGAGTAACCGCGAGTAATTTGATGTTAATTAATTCGTTGGCTCAGTATTCCCAGCATTTATGGGTGTTTTCTTTCCTTATAAATATATTAATAAGTTTAAGTCGTTCTACAAAAGTAATTTTGAAAATAATAATAATAAAAAAAGAGGCCTGGCAAATGCAAGTCATTTATTTTTGATTAGTAATTAAAATGGCTTTTTCCCCCCCCCTCTCGTGTACATCAGAGGAAAATGGCTTTGTTCCGAGGAGCTTTAATCCTTACTCTCCTCCCTCTGATAGGAATTGATGCCGTTGGTTGTTTGGGGCCAGATTTATGGATTATTTTTCATCGCTGGCTTTTGGAGTTTGTGGCTGGAGCTCCTGAAGACAGGAGGTTTTCCTTGCCCAGCCCCATCGCTCTGAAGCCCTTGGATGATTCAGGAGAGGCTGGAGATGCTCTAAAAGATGGAGATAAATGATGGATTGGGGGCAGATAAATTTGGGAGTGCTGGATGGGTGGGTGATGGACGTGGGTAGGAGGAGCCAAACCCCTCTGGAAGCCCTGCTGGGAGGGAAATCCATCCAGAGGGAGATCCAGGGGCAGATAAATGGGGTGCAGTGGGGTTTTGTTGCAATCCCAAATGCTCCTCAACAGTGCAGGATGCAGAGGGATGCAGGGATGCCTGAAGGATGTGTGGCACTGCTCCTCTGACCTTCAGCTCTGCCTTTGGGGTGGAAAGGACCCCAAATGTCCCTGTTTGGAACAGCAGAGGTGTCCAACACCTGTCCTGGGACCTGCTCCTTCTGCTCAGGTGCATCTCACAGCGAAACACCACGACTTGGAGCGGTGGTGGTGTTCTTCAGGAAAGGGTTGGTCTGGATGAAGTCTGTGGGGTTTTCCAGGGGCTGACAGCCCCAGATTGAATCCCAGGCCACACTGCTGGGAGCAAATCCCCTTTTAGAGCCGAGGTGGCAGAGATGGTGCCCTCTGTGCCACACTTTGCTTCCACCTGGGGACACCGAGGCCACAGTGCCACAGGGGAGAAGAGGCTCGGGGCTCCAGGCAGGGTTGTTTGGGCTCTGGGTTGGGATCTGGGGTGGGATGCTTGGTTTTTGGGATGCTCCATGTTTGGGATTCTCGGTGTTTGGGATGCCCTGTGTTCAGGATACTCTGTGTTCAGACTGCTCAGTATTTGGGCTGCTCATTATTTGGGATGATTGGCATTTGGGATGCTCAACATTCAGGATGCTTGGTGTTTGGGATGATGGTGTTAGGGATGCTCGAAGTTTGGGATTCTTGAAGTTTGGCATGCTTGGCATTCAGGATGCTCTGTGTTTAGGATGCTCAGTGTTTGACGTGCTCCATGTTTGGCATGTTCAGTGTTTGGGATATCAGTATTTGGGATGTCAGTGTTTGGGATGTTGGTGTTTGGGATATCAGTATTTGGGATGTCAGTGTTTGGAGTATCAGTGTTTGGGATGTCAGTGTTTGGGATGCTCCATGTTTGGCATGTTCAGTGTTTGGGATGTCAGTATTTGGGATATCAGTGTTTGGGATGTCAGTGTTTGGGATGTCAGGATTTGGGATGTCAGTGTTTGGGATGTCAGTGTTTGGGATGTCTGTATTTGGGATATCAGTGTTTGGGATGTCAGTATTTGGGATGTCAGTGTTTGGGATGTCAGTGTTTGGGATATCAGTGTTTGGGATGTCAGGATTTGGGATGTCAGTGTTTGGGATGCAAACACTGTGGCAGCAGATGGAGGCTGTTGGATGGCAAATGGCATCTCTGCCCTCGGGGAGCAGCAGGATGTGCTCTGCAGGCAGCAGCAGCAGTGTCCCTCTGCAGAGCTCAGCACAGTGTACGGAGCAGGGAAGGAACCAATTCCCATCCTCATCAGCAGATGGGAGTGAGACCTATTTCTGGCCTGGCTGTGGCAGAGGAGCTTGCAGGGAGTTTGGATATCCAGGCTGCTTTGGAGCTGGGTACCAGGGGCAGTTTAGGTGCTGAGCTGGAGGGGTGCAGGTGGGAATCTCCAGAGATGGAGCAAAGGGTGGGAAATCCTTTTTGTCCCCCACTCCAAATGCTGTGGGAGCTGGGAGGTGCCTGGTGGCAAGGACCGAGTGCTCCTGCCCCAGGGAGTGAAGGAACATTAAAAGTTGGGAGTTAAAATGATGGAGCTGAGCTGTAGCAGCAGAGTTCTGCGCATTTCTCCCACTCAGGGAATTGCCCTATATTTAATTTTTTTCCCTGACTGCTTTAGTGACTCTGTAAACGTTGCGGAGTTTTTGTGTCTTTTTTTTTTTTTCCCTTCCTGCTAGATGAAGTGGGTTTGGTTTTTATTGAATCAGTTCCCTCCGAGGATAGAGGTTGCGAGTGGATAAAACCTCTTTCAATCCCATAAAAATGCCGTCAGGGGATTCACTTAAATTTATTTAATCCTGTGCACTTTATCGCGGTCACTTCATCATGGCAGGTAAGTGGATGCTAATGGATCCCTTCTCTTTATGGCCTGCAGCCTCCTGGAATTAGACCCCCCAGCTGCAAATCTCTCGTTTGTGGTTGGCATTTTATCTTCTTTCTTTTATTTGATTAGCGGAGGGAGCGAGAGGCAGGACGCCCATCTCAGGGAATTAAGGCCAGGGCTGCTCGTTGCTCTAATCCACTCTGACCTTCTGGGTGGCCAAAATTTCACCAGCAGGAGACACTCCGAGGGTGTCAGGACATGAAATCCTCACTCCATCCCGGTGAGCTGGGGTCTCTCGGTGCAGGTTTGTGTTGATAAAACCCACGCAGAGCTTCTGCTCTTCTCCTCCTCGGCGATGAGTCAGGGTTGATGTGAATTTGCCTCTTCTGATGGCCTGATTCACTCTGCTCCAAACCTGACAGGCCCTTCTCACTGAAATGCTGAACTTCATTGTCACCGAACCATTTTCTTTCATAAAGTCAAAGTGTTTGGGTGCTTAGGGGTGAAGGTTGTTGAATTGCCTGCTCCATTAATGCTTTTAAAACGGAGATATTATTTCCTGTGCTGTCACAATTCTGCTTTTCTTCTTTTTTTTTTTTCTTTCCCTGAACCTGCTTTAATATTTAATTTTGGCTGCTAAATCTGGGGGCTTGTCCTGTCTGACCTCCGAACTTCAGCGTGTGTGATGCTGAGGAGGATGAGGGTGAGGGATGCTGACCCCACGTGCTCCAGCCCCACCTGGGAGCTCCAGCACCTGTGATGCTGTCCCATCCTTTCCCACCAGGAAAATAGATTATCCAGCTTCAGCATCACTAAGTGTGGTGCCTGCACAGAAATTCAGGCTGGTTTAGGCTGTGGAGAACCTGAGGGCTGCCGGGTTTGTGTTCTGGGGTATCACCGTGTTGTCCCCAAGGGACACCTGCAAATCCATCCCAGAGCGCTGAAAGGCTCCTCAGGCTCTCCTCAATGTGCTGTAGGGTCTTACCTCTAGGAAAACCTTACCCAGGGGGTATAACAGAGAGTTTCCTCATGGCAAAATGTCCTTTCCCAGCAGCAGGCACCCAAATCAATCCCAACCCCAGAATACTCTGCAGGGGGGAAAAGCAAAACCTGGTGTGGGGAAATCAACCTGGTGGTTGGTACCGTGGGAGGAGTGGTGCTTGTGGTGCCCCAAAGGGATTTATTGCCTCTTGGAAGGGATCCCCCACATGCCAGGGCATCCCTCAGTGCACATTTCCCTCCCGTGTCCCCCAGGCAGGGGAAGGCTGGTGTTGGAGTGTTAATGGAAAAACTAAATAACGCTGGAAACGCAAAACCATCGGGTGAGAAACAGAGAGTTTGAGTTATTAAGGAGCCCTCTCGTCACTCAGTGCAGAGGGAGAGGGGGAAAAGGGAGGGAATATTGGTGTTTGGGAAGCCCAATTATTTCTAAACTGCAGACAGTCTTATTAACTTGGGCAGAAAATTAATTACTCTAATTAGAAAAACTCATTGGAGTTTGGTGAGGAGTCAGTGGGG
>VZTN01030190.1:0-57506 GCA_013400515.1 Erpornis zantholeuca | reverse complement strand
AGGGGTGGAATGGGATGGTGTCCAAGGTCTCTTCCCACCCAAACCATTCTGGGATTCCGGGACACACCAGAGGGCAGGGCCTGGCAGGATGGGAGGTTTGGCTCCACTCCTGTGGACATCAGTCACTGGGTTGAGGCATCAAAGCCAGTGCCATGTCTGGGGAGGAGTAAAGCAGGAGTAAAGCAGGAGTAAAGCAGGAGTGAAGCAGGAGTGAAGCAGGAGTGAAGCAGGCTCTAGGGAGGAGCACGTGAGTGAGAAGCATTGAACAGAACCAACCTGATAATGAATGCTGCTGTTACAGCACCTGTCACAACTGCTCAGCAGTTTAATACTCTGCAATTTCAGATGAGAGAAACATCTTTTGCTGATGATTGCCGCTTCTTTTTTTTTTTTTTTTTTAAGAGACAAAATATTCCATTCTCTCTGTGTTTATATTTCCATTAATCCTTTTTTGGAGGTGGGGAAACTGAGGCAGCACTTTGCACCAGCAGTTGTGGGGACGAGGTGTGGGTTCCTGTGGCATCACTCCCCCTCCTACCCCCTGCTCCTGTAAATTCTTGGAAAAGAACTGTTCTTTGTAGAAGTCCACATAGCCCTGACTCTCTGCATGGTTAATATTTAGGTCAGCAGAATCTAATTCCTTTTAAAATCACAATATTATCATTGTAATTGCAAATGTTTTCATTAGGCACCGGCACTGGGGAGCCTGGCACAAGCCTGCAAAGGGGCTTTGTTTCTTGCTCGGGTGTCCTGGCTCCGAAGGAATATCCAGGAATACTTGATCCCTCTTTATATCCATCTCCAAATGTGTAGCTGGTACAGGGATTTGTGGCTGGGCCCTGCCAGGGTGGGAGCGTGGACGGGGAGAGACACGAGTGGTGCTGCCAGGCTGGCGTTGGAGTGCCGCACTCCCGATTCCCCGGCAGAGAGAATTAGCTTTCCTTAAGTGAGTTATTGTGTCTCCGAGTCAGGGCTCTGCTTGCAGAGAATAAAACAAAACTCTCTGGGGATCCAGGCTTAATACCACCTGCCTGGGAGTCCTGATAGGGGACTTAGTGCTGGAGTGAATATTCATCCTTCGCCGTGCGAGCTGTGATCCTGCTCCCCATCTCGGGGGGGATTACAGCCCTTCCCGGGGGGGATGGTGTGGGGGTGGCTGGCTGTGGGATGGGGAGCAGAGGAGGGGCTCTCTGTTCCCAAATATCCCTGTGCCAGAGCTGTACTGAGGCAAGCTGGAGTCCTGATTTTCAGTCAGGGCTGGTGAGATGCTGACTTAGGTTGGGACAGGGCAGAGAAAATGATGACACCTCCTCCATGCGCTTCCTTCTTCCCAGTCTGGAGGTCCAGGACTTTCAGTCTCCAGGAAGATCATTCTGTGCTGCCACTGGCATTCATCCATCAGTCTGTCTGCAGCACCTCCCTGAGCATCCTGGTCTAGCACCTTCACCCCCAAACATCCTGGGATCTGTGCAGGGATTGATCCTTTATCTGGAAATACTAAGGAGAAAACTGCAGGAATCAGGAGTTCCTTTGCAGCTTAACTGTCCCAAGCAGGAAGCCCTGCCAATCCCTGTGGCAGCCTGCAAGAGATAGCTGGACTTGGTTATGCCTTGATTAAATAACATTTTTGTTTTTACAGCGATTAATCCATCCAATTCCCTCAGCACGTTGCTGCTCAGCGATATCCGCCTGGGATAATTGGGATGGTGCTGGGATGAGGAGCATCTCCCACCCCCTCACCAGCACCAGAGGATTTCAAAAGCAATTTTGCCTTGCAGTTTTCCTCGCCAAAATCACAACCTGTGCAAACTCTGCCCTGATCAAATCTATCAAGCCCCAGTTTCGGAGCCGTGTGTTGATCAGGGAAATGGCCTCGAAATTGGCCCCTTTAATGGGAACGCAGCACTCACACAAGTGTTGGAATTAATGGCAGTGCCCTGCTGCGAGCTGGCAAGTTGGGCATTTGATTCCAGTTGCAGGAAATTGCCATAATTTCTGCTCCGTGCTCCTCTCAAGTGACACTAAACATCTATCTTTTTTTATTTTTTTTCCTCCCCCTTATTTATTTGTATTGGGAGAAGAGGATGGTTCGTGGGCGCTTTTCCCCACCTGAACTCTCATCTTGTTTTCATGGCAACCCCTGCTTAGCAGCAGACCTTTTGTGTAGTGAGAAAGGGAGGGAGAAGGGAGGTCTGGAGGGAGAAGAGGATGGCTTGGAGGGAGAAAAGGCTGGAAATCAGATCTGAAGGGCTGGACGGGACTGTTGGTGTGTGGATGTTGGCACTGCTGTGCCCCTCTGGTGTGATGGAGCTGGGAAAACCGAGGGGTGTCCCAGGAGATGTCTGGAGGCTGGGGATGGACCACTGGGATCCTCAGGGTGCCATTCCCATAGCATTCCCTACCAGGTGCCTCAAAGCCATCCTGGAGAGCACCAGGAATGGCTTCTCCTGGCAGAGTCCTGCTGCAGGCAGGCACCTCCTCGGGTGAGCTCCTGGACAAGCAGCTCCGTCACACTCAGCTTTGCCAGGGGAGAAAAGTTTCTTAAATTAGGTGCTGGAATAGCAGTGTGTAAATATCCCAGCCTGCACTTTGGGTGCCGTGGGTCTGAACTGTTCATTTATCCCTGCCTGAAGGTCATCCTCATCCCCCTGGATGCTCTGTCGAGTTTGGTGCTCTTATTTCCTCCTCTCCTGCTGGCAAAGGTTACCTGGGGGGCTCGAAGCTCCAGGGGCTTTGCTCCTGGTTGTAAAACAGGGAAAATAGTGAAGCGGAGGGAGGGCTGCAAAGAAGGATGTGTGGAGGTTTCCAGGGCATTTAACTCTGTTGTGGGAAGCACCAGAAAAGTTGAGGAGGAGGTGAATAATTTTGTCTTTGAAGCAGGTTGGGACAGTGTAAAATAAATAAGACCTGGAGCAATGAGGGCCCTTGCTAAAGCCTGCTTGGGGTGGGGATGTGCCCAGAGCTGGAATCAATGCCTGACCTGATATCCTCGTGCCTCCTGCTGCTTGCTCACCACATCCTGGGGTTTTTCCACCATTCAAAGTAAAATATTGAGCTGGAATCTCTGGGCAGGGGCTGCCTTTGAGAGTCCAACACCAGCAATGCTGGATCCCACCTGGCACAGTGGCAGAGAGCTGCTGGCATTTCCCTCGGGATCCTCTGCCTGGAACAGAGTCTATGCAAAACCCAAATGAGGCCAGAATGGTTTTTTTGCTTTTCTTTCACACCCCTCTCACACACTCTTTTATAGTTTGATGTATTCTCAGTGCTTTTAGCCCCACACTTGTACCTCCCCAAGGCTGAGAACTCAGCTCAGCCCCACGGCACCGTTAAACCAGGAGAGCAAACATCCTGGGAGCCCCAGACACCAAGGGCCTCTCCTGAACACATTTGGGAACCTCAGCCAGGCCCAGCCAGGGGGAAGGTTCCTCACAACGAGGGCTTCACTCCAGCCTCTCCCTGGGGGATCTGTGATAAATATGTTAATTTTGCAAGGCCTAGAATTGTGTGTATTTCAGTGTGTGGGGTGTGTGCATCCTGATCCTGAAATAAATCCTGAGGTAAAAACCTCTTTTTTCCCATAAAGCGTGTTTTAGTTTTAATTTTAAGACAAGGGAAAGGCATCAAAGCAAACAGGAGAAGGGAGTTTCTTTCTCCACCTTTAAACTTATTTCTTTCACTGTTGTTTTTCCTGGGCTTGGGGTGGTGCAGGATGACTTATCTCTGCTCGAGTTAGGATCCTCTTATTTCCAACCAGACCTGGCCCTAAGTCATGCACTGTTCCTCTGACAGAGCTGTAAATTCTCCAGGGCAGCGTGGCAGCCAGTGAACAGGGTGAGGACATTGGGAGAAATGAGTTTCTGGGGATCTGAAGGGGATGAAGCTCTTGGCATCCTCTTCCAAGGAGGAAAAAGGGTGCAGGGTTCACAACCCAAAGGCCCCAAGGAAGCATTTTTGGGGCTGTTTGTGTAGGAGAATTGGATGAGGTGATTCTGTTTTCCCCCTGAGGGAATATTGTCTTGAGAAATGATGGCAGGATGTCAGTGTAGGACAGGAAAATGCAAAGGAGTGCACACAGGTGTGCGTTGAGAAATCTGTAAGTAAGGTTTTGAAATTTAAGAGAAGCCCATGATGTGCAGATCCCAGAGGGGTGAAGGCAGAGCTGTATCGCCGGGGGCTGCCTGCCAGCACCAGCAGGTCCCAGTGGCAGTGGCTCAGGAAGGTAGAATGTGGAACCTGATCCTGGTTTTCCCCATGGAAAAACAAGGAAAAACCAACAGCTGTGAGTTTGGCAGTGCACTGACAGAGTTGGCAGCTGTAGGGAGGAGCTGGTTTGTGTGGTTTGGGCTCATGTTTGGTTTTCTGATGGTGCAAGGCCATTCAAAGGGCTCAGAGATGCCCCTTTTTGCTGGAATAATGTCCCCCCTCTTTCTCTGGGGCTTCTGGCAGGAATTCCGGACAAGTTCTTCACCCCCTGTGTGTGTGTGTGCATCTCTAAGGGTGAGCTGTCACCACTGTTGAAGGATCATGAAATGGTTTGGGTGGGAAGAGACTTTAAAGGTCATCCCATTCCACCCCTGCCATGGCAGGGACACCTCCCACTGTCCCAGGCTGCTCCCAGCCCCAATGTCCAGCCTGGCCTTGGGCACTGCCAGGGATCCAGGGGCAGCCACAGCTGCTCTGGGCACCCTGTGCCAGGGCCTGCCCACCCTCCCAGGGAACAATTCCTTCCCAATCTCCCATCCAGCCCTGCCCTCTGGCACTGGGAAGCCATTCCCTGTGTCCTGTCCCTCCATGCCTTGTCCCCAGTCCCTCTGCAGCTCTCCTGGAGCCCCTTTAGGCCCTGGAAGGGGCTCTGAGCTCTCCCTGGATCATTCTCCTCTCCCACCCAGCTCCCCCATCCTGGCTCCAGAGCAGAGGGGCTCCAGCCCTTGCAGCTTCTCCGTGGCTCTGGACTCACTCCAGCAGCTCCACATCCTCCTGTTTTGGGCTGCAGCTCTGCTTTCCCACCACTGCCTCCACGCTGAAGCCACGGCGAGGCTGGGGCTGAGCAGTGCCATGCACTTGGGAGGAGAGGGCCAAGGGTGTCACTGGTGCCTCGCATGCAGTGCCAGCCCCTGCCTAATTCCAGCCGTGCTCCCAGGGGGAAGGTTGCAGCTCTCCCTTTCTGCCCCCCTTTGCCAGGCAGGGCCATCCTGTGATCCCCACTGACCTTCTTAAAAGGGATCAAATGTGGAGATGGAGAGTGAGGGGAGGAGCTGGGAACGGGAGGAGGAGGAATGAAATTAGGAGCAGATATTAATAACCATGTTAAATATTTATCTGACCTCCTTTCACATGATCCTTTTTAATGGTGACCCAAAAAGCTGATGTGCTAATATTCACTCTCACTCTCCTTTCTGCCTATCTGTCAAAGCTTTGGGTTTGAGCAGGCAAAAAAACAAACTCCTTTCTCACCCCCTTGGGTTGAGCTGTGGGAGCAATCGAGGTGGCAAAGGAGCCTCCATTAATCAAGTGACACTGATGATGATGATGGGCTTGTCCTCATGGACTTCTCCTGCCTTAATGATGCTCTGAAGGGCTTGTTGGGTTTTGAAAAGTGTTCTTTGCTTGTTTTTCAAGCTGTCCTGTTCTGAATGGCTCCAGGCATTTTGAGCTGTAGCTCGGGGAAACATCCCTGCCTTGAATAAACCTCCGGCTCAGGGACGGGAGCGTTATCAGCTCAGTGAATGGAAGAGTCATTAGCGAGAGTGTCTGAATTCCTGACTGCTTTTCCTGCTCCATGCCTGAAAGGCTGTGCTGGAGTGCAGAAGTGTCTGCTGTGGTCTGACCCATTCAGAGGAAGATGAGAGTGGGAGAGAGCACGGGAGCAACAGGGTTTTGGTCGTGGCTGTTCTGAGGCAGGTCCAAGCTGGGGCACGGGGGAAGAGCAGAAATAACTCAGTAATTTTAAT
Organism: Erpornis zantholeuca; assembly: GCA_013400515.1. Classification (NCBI taxonomy): domain Eukaryota; kingdom Metazoa; phylum Chordata; class Aves; order Passeriformes; family Timaliidae; genus Erpornis; species Erpornis zantholeuca. The sequence goes on along the minus strand of VZTN01030190.1, from coordinate 51,552 downwards.
TCAGGGAGCTCCACTGTGTGTTTCTGATCACATTTTTTGCTGTTTTCCACTTAGCCCTCGGGTTTCCTTCTCTCATCAGCTCCCGAATTGCAGGAGCATCGACGGTGCATCCAAACTGCTCCGTGTTTTCCATCACCTCATCAGCCTGCCTTTTGCTGCTGAAGTGCCTGCTGCGCTCTCCCTCTTGTTTTCGTGGCTCAAAGCCTGCAAAAAGCCCTTGAGAACAATGTGAAATATCCCCTCCTATTATAGTATTTGTCTTTTTAAAGGGAGCTGAATCCATTAGAAGCAGGACTGAATGCAGTGGCGGGATTTTTCTAATCTTGCCGACATCAGCCCCCTGGGATGAGCCCCTTTCAGTCGGCTTGTCTGGATGCTCTGGGATTTAATTCGTGTTTTCAATTCAAACATCAGTTAAGCCACAGTATCTACTCTCTTGGCCTCAGTTTCCCCTTTGCAGGGTGGAGCTGAGGGCACTTCCCAGCTCTGAGATCCCAACCTGGTGTGTCTCACCCTTGCTCCAGTATCCTGCAGGACCAGCAACTGTTTAGTGGGGTAGCACTTCTTTTTTTGGGTTAAATTAATGGACTTAGGGATAAAAAAGGGTGTTTGAATCCACTGTCAGAATAGAGAGGCCCTGGGACCGGTTGCTCAGAGAGGATGTTCCCCATCCATGGAAGTGTCCAAGGCCAGGTTGGACAGGGCTTGGAGCAACCTGGGTTAGTGGAAGGTGTCCCTGCCCATGGCAGGGGGTGGGAAGGAGAAGAACTTTAAGCTCCCTTCCACCCCAAACCATTCCATGATTCTGTGATTCTTCCACCATTTCCAGGACCTGCTACAGGACTGTACCTTTTTAAATTAATTGCATTTATTTTAGGGTGAAAAAAAAAATAACCCCTGCTTTTCATATTCCTGAACTTGTCCTGGATGGAGATTTCCACTGAGAGTCTTTCACCAAGTCCCCATCCCCACCGCCTCCAGCAAAACAGGAATGTGTTTAATCTTCCTAAATGTAATCCTGTTGTAGAACAGGAAATTCTCCGCTGGTCAGAGAGGATATTAAGATGCCTGCTCTGAAAAGTGTTTGAAATTATCATCATTAATCTGGAAATGATTATTGCTTAGTTCAAGCTGAGTAACGTGAAAAATAAAGTTAACCTGAAGTGTATATGGGGAAAAGTAAATTGGATTTTTTAAAAAGCTCTCGTTTGCCTAATGGAAGATAAGATTAATAGCACGGCTCGGGAATTTAGAAAAAGTGCAGATTTCCAAAATTTGAAAGCAACTGGTGTTTAAGATGTTTGGAAACCTCCCAGCTGGGGTGATTTCTGTCCAACCCAAAGTATTCCATGAGTGTGTCATTCCATGAACTGGAGGTGTTGTGACTGGCAGGTGGGCTCAGGCAAGGGCTGCGGGGTTCAGGTGTGTGCAAAAGGCTGCAGGCACCTGATTCATCCTCAGTCAGTGTGGGAGGAACCAGAGCCTCTCTGGTGAGCAAAGCCAAGCTGTCCAGATGTGACCTCCAAGAGAGGTTGGTAACGAGGAGTGGCTTGGAATCCCCACCTGGAGACCCAGGGATTCTTCCAGAAACTCTCCCTAAAGGATTTTGACTTTATTAGAGCCTCCCTTGTCACGGTCTTTGACCAGATTTGGGTTTGTTTGGGTTGGCTCCCACTTCCGAGCTGAGCCAGCACCTGGCAGATGGAGGAAACCTCGTGATGGAAAGGAGGACTTAGGGAGGAAGTTCTTTTCTGTGTGTTCTGAGCAGAGATCTGAGATAATCACTGCTCTTCTCCTCTTCTGTCTCAAGTTTGTTGCCATGAACTCTCCCTGGTTTATTCTTTCTGTTTTTTCCTCTGATTTGGATCTGAGAACCATCTCCTCCTGACACCTGCTGATCTCTGATAGCACCACATCATAAATCCTGGGTTCCTCTTGCCTCCTTGATCCCTGCTGATGCTCCTGAATCCCAGGTCTGTGGGGACAGCAAACTCTTGTCCCCAGCCCTGTCCAGAGCCTGTGCTTGCACTGACAGAAGGTTAATACCAATGGGATTTCACAACTTTTTGATTTATTGTCTTTCAGCGTTCATCACTCTTTTCTTTAAATTAAAACTCCCTCCAGATGGGGTTTGTGACACAGATTTATTGATCTGCAATAAAACCTCCCTCATAACCTGTACAGCTGCCCATTCATCTTCCAGTGAAGGAGGGATCATTTCTCTGTGGATGTCCCAAGAATGAAAGCGAGTTGTTAACTTCTTCCCTCTTCTGCCTCTCTGCTTTCTCCCCTGATTTCCATGCTTCGTCTCAGGTCATTTACAAGGCTCTAGATGGGAACAGCATCAGTTCTGAGCTACTCCTCCTGCTCCTTCTGTCTTCAGGGGGGATTCTTGGGGCTGTCCAGTGCAGGGCAAGGAGTTTGACTCCAATGAATCTTGTAGGTCTTTTCCCACTCAAAATATTCTGTTATTCTTTGATTCAGGTGCCCAGAAGGTGATGTGGTGGCAGAAAGACAATCTGGAAAAGTCCCATGGCATGGCACAAGACATAAAAATCTGGTTTAGATCCTGCAAGTCCAAATGAGTCTTCTACCCCTGACTCTGATGGGGATGTGCAGAGGGAGGGAGCAATGGCAAGAGTTGTGTGGCTTCTCTGGTGCATGAAACAGCAATTATGAGATGCTGTAATAAATTCTAGCAAGATAAGTTGTCTGAAAGCTGAAATGATCTCCTATTGTGAGGTTTCTTGCAGTCACTTGGGGTTTGTTTCACAAATGCCTCAATTTCCTAACCTAGAAGGAGCCCAGTCAGAAAGTGTTGTCTTTGGTGGTGGTGAGATTTTGCTAAAGTTTGTGTTTTTTAGTGATGTGATCACACCTTCCATAATGGTTTCGATCTTGGGCCTGAGTTATTAGCAAGGTTGTTTGTTTTGAGAAGTGTGTCCAGAAGAAAACTGTGTTTGTGATAAAAAATATCACAGAATCCCAGACTGGTTTGGGATGGAGGGAACCTTAAAGCTCATCCTGTTCCAACTGCCTGCCATGGGCAGGGACACCTTCCACTATCCCAGGCTGCTCCAAGCTCTGCCCACACTGGCCTTGGGCACTGCCAGGGATCCAGGGGCAGCCACAGCTGCTCTGGGCACTCTGTGCCAGGGCCTGCCCACCCTCCCAGGGGAGAATTTCTTCCCAATATCCAATCTAACCCTGCCTTCTGTCAGTTTGAAGCCATTCCTGTGTCCTGTCACTACATGCTCTTGTAAACAGTCTCTCCCCGTGATGTTGAAGTATTGAGTTACTGCAGTTTAAGGCAGATTGATAAAAAACATGTCCTCAGAACACATACTAAAGTCTAGACTTGCCCAACAAAATTCTTCTTCGTGAGTTTCCCAGCAGGGAAAGATGAAAATGAAGTAGAAGGCGAAATTTTGATGGCCTGAAGCCAACCCCTCAAACTTGCATTTGTGTGTGAAGTCTTGTTCCTGACTTGATAGACCTGATACTTAACAGCCTCGGGAATCGTGCAGAGCTGCTCATTCCTCAGGAAGCAAATGGGATTAGGGAAGGATCAGTCGTCCTGACAATTGGAACAGGGTTTTTTTTCAGGTGCCTCAAAGCACAATGCCGTGTGAAGCAGGATTATGGAGTGTCTGCCCCAAGATGCATTGAATGTATGTAAAGACAGCCTGGCAGGTGTTGGCTGAGCACATGAGGGATGATTTTGGGTAACAGTCTTGACTCACCTACATCCCTTCAGGTCACAGAATCACAAAATGGACTGGATTGGAAGGGACCTTAAAGATCCCTTGTTCCACCTCCAGGGATGCTGCTCTCTAAATCAGGTTGCTGAGATCACAGCTATTCCCAAAAAATGTCTCTTCTGATGCTTCACCTAAATTCTAGAGGTGGTCAAAGCTGTACCAGCAGCCCTTTAGAGGACGTGAGGGCAGGTGGAGCTATAGGAGAAACACCCATGCTGATGGGGAGGTGAATATATGGATGAGGTGGCCCAGAAAAAGTGGATGGGAAAAACTGCAGAACTGGACAGAGAGGTGAGCAGTGCCCATGGATAACTCGGGATGAGAGCTGGCCAGGGCAGGGGTGCTCAGGGGAGGCTGGGTGAGTGTCGAGTCAGAAGGGAAGGCACTGTCATTTGTCACCATAATCAGGAAGCCAGGCTGAGAAGGTTTTAATCACTGTGCACGGAGCTGGAATGCAGAGCAAGTTTATGGTTTACAGTGAGCGGACTGACACAGCTGATTGATGTCAAATATGTCATGATGTATATTGTAAAGCCAGGAGATTTAATGGTGTAACTCCATGGTAGTCTTGGAAGTGAGGAGCTGCAGAGCAGGGAGTGATGGATGGGCTCATTTACATGTAAAATTGCCGATGGCATTGACAGCACTGGTATGCGGAGGGAAGATAAGAGGGAGACAGTGAGATTCGCTCTGACCCTGATTTTGAAATATTAAAATACAGCTGTAGGATCATCTGGACTTTGCAAAGCAGCTGTGTGTCTGTGTGTGTGAGCACATAAACACACCAGTGCTCGAGGTTGTAACCGTGTGCACAGGGCTTTGGTGAGGCAGGACAGCTCCGGGTGGTGTTACCAGCCCTTGGCTCAGGCAAGGAGTCTGTGCTGCTCCTGCATTCTCAGGGAGATGAATCCAGTTCTTTCCTGGCTTTGGAGGAGCCTTGGTCCCAGTGCTTTTTGGGGCAGAGCAGAGGAAGTTGGATTCATCCTGGCAGCCAGGCTGGGAAGGGCTTTCTCCAGCAAGCACAGGCTGGTAGCCCAGGGCTCAGCGTGTCCCATGGCACAAGGTTGGTTTTCCAGCTCCAGTGCTCCATTAATGCAAATTCCTCTTGTCACCTGTAAGTGTCAGGAGCAGGACTGGTGCGGGAGTTGCTTTTGTAGCTCAGCGTCTCCCTTCTAATTTTGGTTAAGTGAGGAGGGGAAGAAAAGAAGAAGGGAAATTTGGGGCTGTGAGATGACACAAAGTGAACGTGGCAGAGCAGAGAGCCTGGCCTAAATAAACTGTCCAAGGATGTTTTGTTTTCATTGTGCCTGCTGCAAGCCCTTCCAATTCCTGGCTGTGCTCTCTAACACAATCCTCCAGGACAGTTCTCCAGGAAGCAAATTCCCCCAGGATAACTCTGCTGGGATGTGGTGAGCTGCTGGCAGGGGCCTGGGGAAGGTCGCGAGGAGAAGCAAGGGGACAAATGGAAACCTGGAAAGGGTCGAGGTGTCCAAGAGGTTGCAGAACCATTTTGGGATGGGTTTGTCAGGGTTTAACTCTCCATCACCTGCTCCAGCTAAAAGCCATTCTCCTGTCCCCCAGCACAGAGCACCTGTCCCTGGGGCAAATGCCTCCAGTGGAGCTGGGATAAAATTCCACTCCTGGGATAATTCCACTCCTGGGATAATTCATTATGTCACAGGGAAACTTTGAGGGATGAGCAAGGGAAGGGAAAAGCTGACTTGGGGAAGGATGCAGGAGCAGCCTGAGGAGGGGATGGATGTGAAAGAGGAGGTTATGAAGTCCCTTCTCCCTAATGAGGGTTATTTACATGGCATTTACCTCCATCCACTTGGTCCCTGTTGCCTTTGGTCCCCATCCCTCATTTCAACCTTCTGGCAGTCATGCAAAGACCTAAACTGGGGTATTTTCAGAGGTGGGCTGACTGAGAACCAAGTGAGCTGACCCTGATAGAAATGCTTAAGAGGCTTTGCAGGGGATTAAGTGACTGTATTTTAATCTTGTATTTTAATTCGTTGTGGGGAGGTGTTTGCCTGGGGCTGCAGAGTCTCTCTCCTTCCCCATCCCTGGCTCCAGATGCTCCTGGGAGAGATGGACCAAGTGGAGAAGGCAAAAGGAAGCATTTCCAGGAATTAATATGAGTTGCTCTTTCCCTAAATGAAGAGCCTGATATTAAAATTATCCTTGAAAAGGACTTTTTTGTTCCCCTTAAATTTATGAACTGCTCTGTGGTCTTTGGAGACAGTTATAAATTGTAGAGCAGCCATATATCTGAGCCAGAGTTGGAGGCAAAAGGGCTCTGTCAGGGAGAGCAGCTGTGGGGGCAAGGGGAAAAGGATTTAGACATTTTTAGACTTTTTTAGACTTTTTTTGACATCCTGAGCTCATTTTGGTTCTGATCCCAAATCCTTGGAAGATGCTGTGTGTCCCATTTCCCGTTAACTCTCAGAGACTTCAGAAAGCCTTTTTCTGAGCAGAAATTGGGATTGCAATGCCAGATCAGCGCGGTGTCCTATCTCCAAAAGCTGCCAGCGGCAGATGCTCGGGGAAAAAAGTACAAGAGAGTTATGTTGGAGCAATAAATTTCATCTGGGAAGTTGGCTGGGGGCTGCACAAACAATTATGCTTAACCTGTCCTTGCCCAGATGGGCTCATGAAATAAAATGGGAGGGTCACAAGGGTTTGAAATGTTGTTGGGTGTGGGAGAACTGGAAGGGTCATCTGTGTTCCTGTGTAGCCCCAAGTGTTAGGAAATGACAGAGAACAGAGAAGGGTTGGTGCTGGTTTATTTTCTCACAGTTCCTCTCTGTATCTCCTTGAATCCATCTCCAGGGCAAGAACGTTGGGGGAATCGCTGGAAGTGCCTCACAGAGCACCATTCCTCAAAATTGGTGTTGTTTTATTTCATCTGGGGCTGCAGGGGAGAGTTTGGTACGTGGTCACTTGCAGGAGCACAGTAGCCATCCCCTGACATCTCCTGTGCCCTCTCTGGAGATCCATGCAGTACAAAACTCGAACGCATTTGGGGTTGCCCTAATCCCAATGGACGCTCTGGTGTTACATATTATGGTATTACAGCAGCAATTTGCCCATTTTTAAAGGTTCTAATTGTGCCCAAACCACTCTGGCTCTAACTGCCCCATGTGGCAAACACGGATTTATAGTGGCACCTGTCCAGTTTGTGTCCTGGAGCACAGGGCTGTGTCCCTGAGAGCCATGTGTCCCTCTCTGCTGATGGCAGGCAGAGACCTCCCCAGCTGGCTCAGCTTTTCCACAGTGCTCTCCCAGGGAGGGTTGGGTTTCTCCTTGACTCGTGCCACATTTTCTGCCAGAGCAGCTTTTGTTAAAAAAAGAGACTGAAGGGGTTTAAATGATGATTTAGTGCAACCCAGTCAGGCTACCTTGGTTTATCTTGGAATTCCTGAATGGTTTGGGTTGGAAGGGACCTTAGGCCTCATCTTGTTCTGCCCCTACTGCCATGGCCAGGAACATTTTCCACGAGGTTGCCTCAAGCCCCATCCAACCTGGCCTTGAACACTTCCAGGGGTGGGGGATCCAGATAGAAAACTGAGAGATGGAGTTGGAAGGTTTTGGGTGAGTCAGCCAAGAGGGGAAGGACGTTCTGGGGAGACTGGCACAGCTGATTTATGGCCTAGCATGCCTTTTCCTGCAGAGAGGGGTGAGGAGGATGCCGGGAGGGTTGTCCCTGCCACGGGGATCAGCAGTGCATCCTTGGGGCATCCTCATCCCTCCTTGGGATTTGCTCAGCCTTGTGAGGCTGCGTTTTGCAGGTTGCATTAAAGATGTGAGGGTTTAACCACCCACTGGCTGCAGTTGCCCTTCACAACCCCTGGTGGCAGGGACAGGTGGCTTTCCCAAACATTCAGGATCCTGACCCCCCCAGCTTCCCCTCAGCTCCTCTTTTTGCCCTCTGCCACGTCCCCATGGCATCCACCCATCCATCCATCCATCCATCCATCCATCCATCCATCCATCCATCCATCCATCCATCCATCCCTTATGTGGGAAGTTGAGGCTACTTTTTGTTTGTTTATTTTAATTATCATCTTTCTCCGTGGCTCGGCGCTCCCGAGGCAGACGGCGTCCGTGCTAATGGGATTATGTGTGCTGTTTGCTGATGTGGACGTGTTCGCCACTTCTTCTCCCTTTGAATTTCACCCGGATAATTGATTTCTGTCTTTTCCTTGGCGCTTGCTTTTGCAGCACGGGGTGTTATTAGTCCCCTTTTGTTTCATTGCCGAGAGACGAAGCCTTTACACGGCAGCCCAAGCACAAACAATTGTTGAATCTCTCGTTTTCTTTATTAACTAACTGGGGATTCCAGGCAGCTTGAAGCCCTCAGAGAGACGTAATAACCTCAGTGATGGATTGGGAGCAAAGCAGCTCCTTCCTGCTGCCAAGAGGTTGGGTGGATTATCCAGCTCTCTGTTGTTGGTCACGAACCTAAGTGGACTCTGACTGTCTCCTGCCCAGCCATTTATCCCAAGATGCTGGGAGCTGAGGGAGCAAATCCTTCCCTGTGCTGCATGTGAGGAGTTGAGGGTGGGCTGAGATTCATGGCACTGGCATGGAATTCCCTTCTGCTGTGGTCGGTTAGGAGGGAAAAGGATCATGGAATGGTTTGAGTTGGAAGGGAGCTTAAGGATTCATCCCATGCCACCCTGTGCCATGGGCAGGGACACCTCCCACTGTCCCAGGCTGCTCCAAACCCTGTCCAACCTGGCCTTGGGCACTGCCAGGGATCCAGGGGCAGCCACAGCTGCTCTGGGCACCCTGTGCCAGGGCCTGCCCACCCTCCCAGGGAACAATTGCTTCCCAATCTCCCATCTAAATCTGCCCTCCCTCAGCTCGAGGCCATTCCCTCTTGTCCTGTCACTGCAAGGGACAATGGCCTTAGATGGCTGATTGAAGGTGGCTGGTGCTCCTCAACCTGCATGCAGCCTCAACATGCAGCTTTAGGAAAACCTGGGTTTCCAGGAGAACAGTCCAGTTTCAAAGGACTGTTCGAGCAGAACTAACAAGTACAAGGAAAATTAAAACATTTTGCAAGATTTTAACATGTAATTGATTTTTTTTTTCCTTAAGGAAAACAAGTGATTTTCTGGCTCAAAATATAAAATTGAAGCATAGCTGAATTTTAGTTATAATTAATAAGCAAAAACATTTGAAATCTAAAGGTCATGTTGACTTTGGCCCAACTTTTCTCAAGTTTGAATAATTTGAGAATTTTTCTTTATGGCTTCTTTCCCCCTCCTTCCCTACATGGAAAAGGGCAAAATTTTTATAGAGCAGGAAGAGTTATTTTCTCCCCAGCTTTCTCCCCAGAGATTTCCATAAGAACATCATGTCTAATGTCACACAAACACTCTGAGCATGGAGAAGACATTGAGTTGTTAAAGAGGACTCAGATCTGTGGAAAATAAACACAACTGAGTCCTCACTTGTGAGATTGTCCTTGGCTCCAGTCTCTGGGCAGAAATAGGATGTGCCCTCCCAAAAGAGGGAACCAGCTCCTCTCTCTCTGCCCTTCTGGCTCTTGGCTTTGTTTTCGTCTATTTGCATAATTTCTCGGCTTATTTTCCCTTCTTATTGTTTTTTCTCTTTTCGTTTCTCTCCATTTATTTCCTATTCTCTTGCTGCCTATTTTCTCTTTGATTTTTGCTTTGTTTCTTCCCTCCCTCTCTAGCCTCGAACGTGGTTACTATGAATGAGTGATTTCTAGAAGGAATAAAACCAGTTAAGGAGGCAAAAAAAAAGCAACAACATTTTCTGTGCACCATGGTGTAAAACGTACAATAATCAAGCAGAACCACTCTAAATGAATTATGGTAAAAAAACGCAGATTACCAACGTGTCAAATACTATTAGCACTCAGATTTGTAGAAGGAATGCATGCACAGAGGAAGGCTCTTGTATTTTACTTTATTTTAGCCTTGTGTGCTTTGAAAAGTGAATGCCTGGGTTTGGTGCCTTACAGGAATTATGTTAAAAAAGGAAAAGCAGGACTTTTCCCCAGGATGTTTCCTCATGGTGTCAGGGTACCAAGGGGTTAGTTCTTGCAGGAGCTCCAGGTATGTTCCTGTGTGTGAGGAAAATCTCATTTCCTTGGATGGGATTAATGATCCCTTAACTGGAGAAGGGAGATGGAGGTAGAGGGCCCAGAAAGAGGAATTCTGTCCAGGAATTTGATTTGACGACATGGATTAGAAAATCAAGGAAGGATGGCTTTGATTAGAGGGATCCCTAAAGGATCAGGTGTCTCATAGCACCCTCAAGGACTGGTGGAGCTGGCAATTAGTTGGTGGCCCTGATGACCATGGAAGAGGCCACCATGGCTATTCACGTTCAATACTCATTGAGTCATAGAATATCCTGAGCTGAGAGGCACCGACAAGGATTATCCAAGCCCAACTCCTGGCCCTGCACAGGAGAGCCCCAGGAATAATCCCAGTGTGTGTTCTGACTCAGCTTTCCAAACAGCCAAGTCTGAGCACCTCAGATGCTTTCTTTTTCTTTGTCCGAGTTTTATTAATATTTATTAATAATAATATTGCCTTCCCCATTTTATTAATAAAGACTGCTCTTGAATGATTATTTTTCCATGGAAGGATGAGGAGTTCAGCCAGGAGATGAAAACATTCTGAGTTTGGCCAACAAACCCACATCTCCACCTTGTCAGTGTTTGCTCTGGGGTGAATTCTGTGGACAACACGAGCAGAGAGCACGGCTCTGTCTCTCTTTCATCGAAGCTGCTCCATTTTGCATGAATAAATATTTGTGGGGCCAGCAGGGATTTTATAGCCCATCAGCTCGGGCACTCAGCCGGGATGGAGGAGTCGTGTGCTCGGGTCCCTGTTCCAACACGTGGTTAATTATTTATCTGCAGCAGAATGGCTGCGAGGGGCTGAGACAAAGAGCCAGAGGCCAAGTCTGCAGCCTCATCGCTGGGGTGCTTGCTTGCCAAGAGAGGCCATGGATTTTATCCCTGCAGATAAGTGGCTTTTTTAGGGTTCAAGTGGCTTTGGTGCTCTAGGTCTGAGCAGGAAGTCTAGACTGGGTTTTAAAGATTGCTCCAGATAAACTGGGTTGGTCTGGCAGAGTGGTAGATGAGTTGTATTTTTCTAGGTGGAAATTCTTCCAAGGTCTAGGAAAGGTGAAATGTGCAGCTTTTTCCAGGATGGGATAACTCCTTCCCCTCACATGTTTTCTATTGGACCTCTATGCTCTCTTCTTCCTCGGATACTCTCCACCAGTTTCCCTTCTCAAAGGACAAATTGTCCAGCCTGGATAATGTCCAGGCTAGCATCCACCCACTTCCCAAGGAATTCAGCACTAAAGGACCTGCTGGGACATCTCTTTGAAGAGCTGAACGTTCTGCTGAGGTGGCTGTTGAGCTACCACGTGTGTCCTGCACCAAAGGTCTGCAAAGAGGTCACTTCACTCAAGACATGGGCGTTTAGCTTAAAGTGAGTTAATTAGCAGCTGAATTCAAGTGGGAGAAGTTACAGTCTAATAGAGCCATGGCTTGCAGAGGTTTCTCCCATCCATGCTTTTCCAGAAGGGCTGAGACTTCAGAGATGTCGTGTAGCCTCTAATGAAGGCACACTCTGAAGTCTGTGTGTGTCCAGCAGCTCAGGCTCTCATCCTTTGCTATTGAGTGGGAAGGAAAAGGTCACCTTCCTTGACCTCCCCCAGGCAGATCTTATGCCAAAGCAAAGCTGGAGCTCCTTGATAGAAAGGCTGGGGAGCAAATTAAACAATACAAAGTATTTGTCGACCCTCTGAGGCTTCTTCATTGCTGATTTGCAAAACTGTGCTGCTCCTCCTCGCTAAAAAATATCTTTTTAAATAATTACCCAATCAAAACAATTGACTCAACTAGGAAATGCTTTAGAGAACCTCTCACTTTAGGCATCTTTTTATTAGTGGTTAATATGAAATAATGCTTTAGTGGTGCAGTTTGCAATGGGAGGTTCCAGCCTTCCTAAGGCTTTGGATTTGGTCTGTAAATGAAAATATTTTCAAGGTGTAGGTTTAATCCGGACCTGGAGGAAGTTTAGGCTCAACTTCAGGTTGAAACCTGCTCCTGCTTTGAGTGGAGGTCTAGATCAGGGGGGTCCAGAGGGTTTGTCTGACCTGATGCTCCCTGTGAAAGACTTTCTCCATGTCCTTGCCATGTTGCTTGGATTTTCCCTTCAGAGTCAGTGGAAGGATGTCCCTGAGCAGTAAATCTTTATTATTACCTTGCTCTGGCTTTCTCTAAGCACTGGACTCCTGAGGAGTGCCAGAATAACAACGCTGAGATGGTCAGTGAGAGCTGGAGAAGCCTCCCAGCCGTGGCACAGGTACCACACCCCAGCACCGATGTCCTTGATGGCTGTGCCACCCCAAAGGTGACACTGACTTTATCCAGCACCATTTGTCCTCTTGCAGGAGACCTCCCCAACGTCTGAACACATGTTTCTGCCAAGGTGCAGCTCGAGGACGGCCATGTGTGTAGTGCCACGTTTTATATTAAACAAAAATAAATTCCCTCTAACGTGAGCTTTTCAGACAGGTTGTCCTAATATATTAACTTCTGTCTGTGTTTTGAATAGTCAATTTCACGGTGAAATGAGTTCTTAATAATATATTTACCACCTGGGAGAAATCTCCCAGCCATCTGGAAAGGAGTGGGGATTTAGTGCCTCCAAATGGAGATTGGTTTTTTATTTATTTATTTTGCCCATGGTTTATTCCCTCCCCCAGACCAGACCCAGAGGGTGCTTTGGGTCCGACTTGACCATTGCAGCAAGTTTTTGGGTCTTTTGCCCCATTTCCAGCCTGGCAGGAGGTTCTCTCACTATGACAGGGGGATTGGAAATAGATAATGTTTAAGGTTTCTTCCAACCCAAACCATTCAAGGATTCTGGGATTTCTTACTGGTGTGGAGGTGTCAAGAAGCATGTGGAGGTTGTCCACAGCTTCCCAGGCTGGAGGCTGGTGTTGGTCCTAAGCTGGGATGGTTTTTTCCCCAGGCACTGAGGGCAGTGGAGGAAGAGGAGTTTTCCTTGTAGGTGCTGGCAAAGCCTTTCCCTTCGGATGGAGATGTCGGTGATACATGACCCAAATCCAGGCTGGTTTGTCTAATACATCTCTGGAACTCCGCTGGAATAGGAGCCAGATGCAAACCAAGCTCTCCCTTGATTATGCGGGGAAAATGGTGAATTCATCATCACTTGAAGTCTTTTAAGCAAGACTGATTGTCCTGCTGAAGCCACCCGGCGCATCAGCAAGAAGTGACTGAGCTTGCTGGTGTTTGCCTGAGTGCAAGGGAATTATCTGTGTTTGCTCTGGGGCTCGTGGGGTGGAATTGTGTGGCTTGGCTTCTCCAGGCTGTCAGCTTTCATTGTCTCTTCTGGCCTTTGCCATTGGGGATTGATAGAAACTCCTCATGGCCTTTCTCTCGTGTCCTCACGTAGCTTCCCCACGTGCTTAACCCTCATCTTTAATATCACTGGAGTATGAAATTCCCATGTGGTTGAGGGGACTTGGTGCTCACCCAACACGAGTCCCTGCAGAAGCAGAATCTGATGGCTCCAGGGCTCGAAAATCATTAATTTTGTTTGCAGAAGTGATAGCATTAGGGATATTAGCATATCCCCACCCCCTGCTTCCCTGCTCCGTGCAGGTCACTTGTGTGACACGAAATGAAATTTTTGCTGGGAGATTTTGCAGAACCCACATGGGACATCACTGAATTCCCCGAATTGCTCATGTCACTGCAGGGGGAAGGCTCTGCAGCCCTGCTCTTGGAATTTCTCTGTGCTGCAGGAAGGTGTGTAACCTGGTGGATTTTATCTGCCAAAATCTTCTTGTTGGGAATGGTGGGAGAGCTTGGAATAGAAGGCTCTGAAGTGATGGGGCAGCAGGGTTAGGACAGATCTCTCCGTACAGGAAACTACAGAATCCTGCTCTGTAGTTTCCAGTGCTGTTGTGTGTGCAAATTAAAGCCATGAGGTCACAGAATCACGGAATGGATTTGGTTGGAAGGGTCCTTAAAGATACAATAGTTCCACCCCCTGTCATGGGACACCTTCCACTATCCCAGGGTGCTCCAAGCTCTGTCCAGCCTTGAACACTTCCAGGGATGGGGCAGCCGCAGCTTCTCCGGCAACAGGTTTGCCTTGCCCGAAAGACATCATAAATCTCCTTTGTGTTCTCCTGGGCTAAACAGGTTCAGGCAGGAGAGCAGGTCCCAACCTCCTGTTTTCCACTGCTCCACTTTCCTGGCGGGAAAAGGGCGAGGAGAAAGGTTGAAGGTCCCCTTTGACCGAGGTTGAAAACATTAAGGTTTTGTTTGTCCAAACCATTTATCCCATCTCTTTCAGCAGTGCGTGGCCGGAATGCCTCCAGCCATCCACACCTTTGAACTCCACAGCCTCTAATTTGATGCAGACACCTGGCAGCTCCTGAAATATGTATGGGAGAGGGGAAAAGAAAAAGGGAGCCCTGTTAGAGCTGCACTTTACATCAGGTTGCACCAAACCCCTGGATTTAGCTCTCCTTGAACTTGAAGTTGGCAATAATTGAAGACCAGATTTGGCAGCTGCTGTTCTGACATGATATTGCTGCTGGGTGTTATGAAAACCACTAGAGCCAGAAACCAGCGCAATATTCTCTGCTTGGAGTTTGAGCTTTCAAACATATGAAGCATCAATCTCTCGCTAGCGGCTCCTCAGCTATCAGCTCCTACAATCAGGTGGAAAAGAGTCTTTCAAAAGTGCTTAGTTACTGGAACAGTACAAATGCTTTCCGGACCAGTAAATGCTTCCATGCATTGGTCCCGGACCATGATTAGGATGATAAAAATCTGGTCCCTGAGAAAATGCACTGCCTGGAAGCTCCTATTGCTGAAATGTCCAAATAAGCAGGAGGATGAGGAAGGATGCAGAGCCCTGGGATCAGTTATCTCCCCCTACAGGGCTGCTTCCAGCTCTGTTCTTGCTTTTGTTTTTATTCTCTTAGTGGCAAATGAGCGATTTTCCCTCTCGATCTTTTAATGTGAAATCTTTGTTCTTGAATCTGTGAATAAGCTGATCCCATTTTTCTCGCCCCATGGATTTATTTGTAAGGTTTAGGGTGATTCAAGCTATACCTGAAATTTTTAGAGACATGGATGATCTTTGGGATATGTGAGGGGTCAGACACACACTTGGGTCTAGCTAGAAAATTTTTAATCCTTGTTTGATGTTGCCAGGATCATAACTGGACCATTTTAATAAATTGAATGAACATGATCCATGTGTCTGAGTGCAAAAACAGCATCGGTGCGGCTTGAGCTCTGTCTTCTCAGCCTCACAAATCCAGAATCCAGCCCTACATCAGATAATCACTGCTACAGGCATCACTTTTAGCTATTTAAGCTCGTCTCAAACCTTTGTTTGTGATATTGCCACTGAAACTACCAGTTACACCTTGCAACTGCTGCAATTTTATCAGTTATAATGGGAATTGTAGGCTTGAACCCCCCAGGACGATGATTTGGGGGCTGAGGATTGCTGCAGTTTTAGCTAGAGCTTGGTGGTGCTTGTGCTTTAGAGCATCATATGCTGGGTGAAAACAACATTTTATTGGTTTCCTTGCATAATTGTGGGTTGGAGGGGCAAACAAGCCTGGAACCTTTTGCTTTTAAAAGTTTTGTGGCTGTAGAGCGATGATGTGGGGCCAGATCCATTGGAGGCAGCAAACAAACTCCACCAGGGACCCATTCCCTGCCGGCAGTTTGGGATCCACGACAAGATCGCCCCAACCCTGTCCCTAAAGCAACCGTGGGGGTTAAATTTCCCTGTGTGACATCACAGTGAGCTGGGCTCATTTATCTCGGGAGGATGTAAAAGGTGGGGACGTTTTCAATTGAAACCATCTCCATTCTCAGCCCATTTCGCAGGAGCCGTTTTACTGGTGATGTGACATGATATCAATAACAATGAGGTTTCTCGCTGCCTGCTCTCGTTGTTTATGGAAAGGAGTTTCAGAAAACATATTATTATGGAGAATAATGGATGGGCTGTAGGGAGACAAGGAAATAATTGCATTGAGGGGGCTTGAAAACATCATAAAGGCAAGAATGGAGTTTGGTTGGACTCTCGTGTCACAAGGTCCCAAGGACTAAACTAATTCTCCATAAATCTGTGCAGCCCATTTAGACTTAGGGGATTTCTTTTCTTCCCTTCTCTACTAGACTTTTTCCTCCCTCTTTTCTTTTGAAGAAACACCACAGAGGAGATGGAAGTGAATAAAAGCCACCCAATCCCCAATTATGGTGATTAATTATCCGTTTGTATTTTGTTAGCACCTATAGATTCTCTGTCAGGGGGCTGAGAGTCATCCAAGCACAGACTAGAAAAACATGCAGCTTTTTTCTAAGGACCTTGGAGCTTTCTAAAAAAAAGGAATGAATAAATATTAAAAATAAAAACAACTAAATAATTAAAAAGAAAAAGAAAAGGAGCTGCTACAGAGTTGACATCCAGATCAGAAGTGTTGCCAGCACTCCGAGTGCTAAAACCTTTGCTCGGGGTTTATTTCAAACTGACAGAGAGCAGGTTTAGATGAGATATTGGGAAGGAATTCTTCTCTGAGAAGGTGGGCAGGCCCTGGCACAGGGTGCCCAGAGCAGCTGTGGCTGCTCCTGGATCCCTGGAAGTGCCCAAGGCCAGGTTGGGCAGGGCTTGGAGCAACCTGGGACAGTGGAAGGTGTTGAAATGAGATGAGCTTTAAGGTCCCTTCTGATCCAAACCATCCTAGAATTCTATGGATTTTGGGAAGATCCCAAGTTGTTAAAGCCATTAATTTGTAAGCAGAACCTGTCTGAAGTAGGTTGTAAAAATAAGTGCCTTCCTCTCAGGTGCTGTGGCAGGAGCTGAGAGGGCAGCATGAGACCCTCAGCTGTGGTTTTGGGGGAACTTGAGATCCATCCGGGCATGAAATTGGAAGGAGTTGGGCACCTCACTCCTTCCCCTGGGGGGATCCACATTCCCAGTGCTGAGAGACACAGGGGAGAGCAAGCACCTTCCCAAATCTGGGCTGAACATTGCCCCTGCAGTGGTGCCCCACTGGAAATGTCAGATTGCCATGTCACAAAACACCCATTGACCAACCACTTCCCAGAGGCATTTTCCCTCTATTTTCCAGTCAGTCATTCCTCCCCAGGCCCTGTAATTTTTATTTGCATGACATCAGTCTGAGGGAAAATGCAGAAAATCAGGACTTTGACCAGTTCTTTCAGAGGGAGAATGAAAAGGCCTTTTCTGCCTCAGGGAGGGGTTGTTTGTTCCAGCCTGGATGCATGGCATTATATTTATCATGGGATTAAACTGAAGGATTAAATTGGTGGTGGCTGGTCGTTACACTGATGCCTTAGGTTTTAACTTTTATATTTTTCAAATCCTGTACTGCTAGTGTGACTCTGAAGTTTTCTGTAGCTGTTAAGTGCTGTTCTCTTATGCTAAGATAGACATAACAAAACCTCTGACTTGCTCTCCAAGGACACTCAGAACAAGAACTGCAAACCACAATCTTGGGGAGAGGGGAGCAAGCTTGGGGGAAATCACTTCCTTGGCTGGGTTCTGCTTGGGGAATTGATGCTGATATAGAAGTGTGAAACACTCGTGAGTTGTCATTGTCCATTTTGGGATCCACTGAGCCTCTGGAGCCCAAAGTGTGCACCTGAAGACCTTTCAAATAAACACCACCTTTTTTCCTTTATTCCTGTCTACTCTCTGTTTCTAGGTTGCCATTTCAGGCATCAACACTTCCATGGGATTCCTAGCATTGGAGGTCAAATTCAGGGTGATTGGGACAATTTGAATTCCCTGGATGTGCTGGTTGTGTTATTTTTCAGCCCTATTTTCTCCACGTTTCTGGATTTTAGGAAGCAGTTGTGGTGGTTTAGCTCTGTCATAGCTCCCGAAACCTGAGGTGACTTTCCAAGGGGATTTGTACACCTGCACCACTCCGGAAGATTCCATGTGGTGGGAATGGCTCCTCGCCCTCTCCCAACCTCAGCACTGCCAATGTTGGGTGAATAATGGCTTTTTAAATTCTTTTTCACAGCTTAGTTGATGGTCAGGGTGAAGAAACAACATTGACTTGAGGTCACCTCGGAGAAAAGTGGGGAGCTGGGCTTCTTCTGGTGACGTCAGCCCAGTGTTTCTGTCAAATCCTAATGAAACATTTTATGCAAACGTGGAAACCAACCCATATGCTTCACTCAGCGTAGCCTTTTTTTAACCTTTTAGATAAATGTCAATTTTTTGGAATGACAATGACATTTCAAGTGAGAGATTGAAATGTAACACACAAGAAACATCATCCCCGAGATGTTTTGACTTCTCTGCAGCTCCCTCCTCTCCCCGTTCTATTTATTTTCTGCAAAAACTGTTCGCTAAACCTGACTTGAATCCACAGATAGTTTCGGTTCCTGAAAATGACATTTTCTAGCAAACACGCCGTCAATCGAAAACAAAAAGAAATCAATCTCACAGGCTCTGCTCACCCTTGGTGCCAGCGGCAGCCCTGGGCTTTGCAGCACATCGTGTAGCTCAGAACCACTGGGGCTGGGACATGGGGGTCTCCTGACCCTCTCTGACTCGCAGACTTCCTGCTTTTCCTGCTTTGCAGCCCAGGAATTTTCCATTTCGGATCAAATGCTGTGCCTTGGTGGCTCCCTGCATGGTTGGAGGGGAACGTTTTGGGGCTTGGTTGCCATCCTTGCTGGTGAAATGCACCAGCCAGGTTTCTCTGTAACCAAAAACAAGGTCAGAGAATCCCAGAAAGGTTTGGGTTGGGAGAGACCTTAAGGAATATGTTATTTCAAGTCCATGCCAAGGGTAGGGACACCTCCCACTATCCCAGGGTGCTCCAAGCCCCATACAGCCTGGCCTTGGGCACTGCCAGGGATCCAGGGGCAGCCACAGCTGCTCTGGGCACTCTGTGCCAGGGCCTCCCAGGGAACAATTCCTTCCCAATATCCCATCCAGCTCTGCCCTCTGGCACTGGGAAGACATTCTCCTTGTCCTGGCACTCCAGGCCCATGCCCAAAGTCCCTCTGCAGTTCTCCTGGAGTTCCTTAAGGCCCTGCAAGGAGCTCTGAGCTCTCCCTGGAGCCTTCTCTTCCCCAGGTGAGCACCCCCAGCTCTCCCAGCCTGACTCTGTAGGAAAAGTGCTCTAGCCTTTGGAGCATCTCCATAACCTCCTTTGGGCTTTGTCCAGCAGCTCCACATCCTTCTGATGCTGAGGTCCCAGAGTCAGACACAGAGCTCCAGGGTGGTCTCACCAGAGTGGAGCAGGGGGGGACAATTCCCTCTGTGGACCTGGTGCTGCCTGGGCTGGGAACACAGCCCAGGACAGGATTGACATTCCCAGGTCAGGTCAGACCCGAGCTGGGAAGCAGAGTGTCCTTATCACACAGGGGCAGAGCTGTGCCTTGGCATCGTTAGTGTCCTTCCCCCATGGGAGGTGATGGATACACCCAGAGCCTCACACAGGATGAGCCGGGATTGGGAGCAGGATGCTGGATCTGACTCAGGAGAGAGATGAAGTGCAAGCCTCGAGTACTTCATCACTCAGGCGCTTGCTTAACTGCTCAGTCCGTGCCCACATGATTCCCTGAGTCACCGTCTCGAAAGGGATAAACGTTGCTTCTCAGCGTCTCACCCAAATTGTCCTCCTTCATCCCCTTTATTTTTGACTGCTGATGGTGTTGTGAAAGAAAAGCTTCAATTTGCTGAGAGGGGAGATAAATCAAGTTTTGCCTGTGCTACTTTGCTTCTGTTTTACCCCGAAGACTGCGTGGCTTTCATAGAATGATAGAGTGCTTTGGGTTGGAAAGGACCTTAAAGATCATCCCATCCCACCCCCTGCCACGGGCAGGGACACATTCCACCATCCCAGGCTGCTCCAAGTCTCATCCATCCTGGCCTTGGGCACTGCCAGGGATGGGGGAACCACAGCTTCTGTCGGCAGTGACCTGGGGGAGGTCCTGGGGTGTGAGGATTCCCCTGTCCCCCTCCTGCAGTCAGGTTTGTGGCACACAGCAGGCTGTACCCACGTCACTCGCTCTGTCCGGGGTGAGCTTCCAACCTTCTTTACAGCCAGGGAAAATTAATGGCAGGCAGGTTTGGAAGGTAGATTATTTCATTATCATCGTAATTGGTGCTTATAATTAGTTGTTACTCTGGCATGCGATGCGCCCTGAGCTCTGCAGCTGCAAAGTGCAGGAGCAGAAAGGAAAGGCTATTTTTATTTTATTATTAATTATGGCTGTTGTTTATTTTATTGGATATTTATGCACTTGCTGTTTCAATCAAGTAACCTCAGCTCGTTTGGCTTTGCAGCAGGCAGATGGTTGGGCTTTGCCTGGCCTGGCTCTGGTTCAGCCTGGGCTCAGCCTCCTTCTCTTCGGTCAGCCGTGCCTCACTTCACCCAGGAGAAAATTTGGAATAGCTCTGCCTGCCTTGCTCTGTGCTTGTGCCGTGCATCCACAGAAACCGCAAACCCTGACATCGCCGGTGCTGGGTGCGCATCCCTCCCTGGGGATCCAGAGAAGCATCACTGCTTCTCCCGGCGGGCACCACGCTCAGCCCAGGCGCCTTGCTGGAGGACAGAAGCCTCTTGTCAAAGGCAAATCATCCTGGAAAAGCCGCAGATACTTGCTCTGAGTCAGGCAAAGGGCCCTCTTTGTGGTGCGTCAGCCTTTCCCCGCTGAAACAATAAAAGGCCTTTTCCTCGTTAGCTGACGCAACCCAACAAAGCGCCATTGATTTTGGTAGGTGCTTCATCAGTGACACGGAGCCGGGGATGGGGTTTATGACCCCACCGGCTTTTCCAGGCGCCCACGGACATGCGGTTGGGTTTTAATGAGCACTTCGGGCCACAAAGTGGGTCAGAGCTTTCATCTGCTCTNCAGCCGAGCCCCGAGGAAGTCACCGCGCGGTGGCGAGCTGCCGCATCCCGGCGCTGGCCCTGCGGCTCGCTGGGGGGGTGGGTGGCAGGCAGCGTGGGGAGGGGTCCTGCTGGGACCAGCGGGGCTGGAACCTGCTGCTGCGGCTCCCCGCGGGTGCCGAGCTTTGTGCGAGTGGCCGGCGTGGTGCGCTTTGAAGCCTGAAACCTTGAGCACTTCAAACGGGCAGAGGACAGGGGGGATGATGTATGGGAAATTAATATCTAACGGGGCTAAAAATTGTTCTCGGTGTCGCCCGAACTCCCCTGCCCAGCTGAGCTCTATTTACTTTCATCCCATCCAGAGCATTTAGCACAAAGAGACCCCTTACACCCTTAATTTCCGAAAACACAAAGCCTTCCATTTCACTGCATCCAGCTGAAACCTTCCCCTTTTCTCTCTCATTTTCCGGCTCGCTTTTGAAACCTTCCTCTCCCTCGCCGCAGCTTCTCGGGGGATGAAGCAGCAAAGTTTGGAAAGGAGAGCAGGTCCGTAACCCTTTTGTGGCCGGTTTGCCGCAGGGAGGGCATCCAGAGGCTTCCCACGCCCCAGCTTGTGCACCAGCCTGTGCAGGAGCAGAGCCCCGCCGGCACCGCAGGCACGTTTAGCAGCGGTCAGTGCACGGTGGAGGATTTAAAACTGGAGATTGGGATGCTGGAATCTCATTTATGTCACAGTAGGGGGACAGCAAGTGAGAGCTGCCTCTCTGGCACGGAGCGGAGCATCCCGGCAGAGCTGTTTTGGCCGTAGGGCGGGGGAGGGAGGATGGTTTCGACATCAGGGCACCAGCCCGTGCCCGGGGGTAGCCGGGTTCAGCCCTGGGCTCGCAGCCTCACGTTGCTCACCCATCCCTAGGGATTGCACCCCGTCTCTTTATCAGCATGGGGAAGGAGTTCAGGGAGCATTGCTCCATGCCGAATGGGAATGGTGTGGGTTGGAATGAGCCTGGCATTTCATACCCCACCCCTTCATGGACAGGGAGTGCCTGAGATTATCGGGTTGGGTGGGGAGGAGGGAAAAAATAAGGAAAACAAGTGATGTTTCAAAATACAGCCGCGAGATTTTCCCAGGCTGATTTGCCGACCCTCCTCTATAGGCTGGTGCAAAAACACCGAAGGAAAATCAGTTCTGTAGTGCTGAGAGGTTAGAGGTGAGTGCTCCTGGGTGATTCCCCGGGGGTATCCCCATGCCAGCGACAATCAGGGCTGGGATAAAGGGGATGGGCTCAGCAGGGCTTCAGGGGGTGGCTGCAAAGCAGGATGGTGCTGGGAGCCAGAGCCCTTCCCGTGGTGTCCGACCCTGCCACTGCAGTGCCAGGCTCCCATCGGGCCGAGGCTCCGACCCAGGAGGGTGTGCCGGCGGTGTGAGACAGGGAAGGGTGTGATCAGCCGTGCCAGCTGCCTGGCACCCAGCTTTGCCCCGAGGCCTTCGATTGCTGCAATTTTATTCATGCAAGTCCAAGAGGTGTGTGAGTGCCCAGGGCAGAGGTGCTGTTCCCACTCCCTCGTGACTCGGTTCTGCTGCAGGTGGGGCTTGGGCTGGGGGTGCTGGTCCTGAACGGGGACCTGCCCTCCACAGCAGCTAGAGGGAGGCAGGAATTGCGGTCTGGGGGATGGAAACTTGTTACTGGTGTAAGGGGTGGGTGTTTTTTAACTCCATATGTATGTATATATGCCCAGAGAGGCTGTTGACTCCTCACCCTGGGAGTGTCCAAGGTCAGGTTGGACAGGGCTTGGAACAACCTGGTCTAGTTGGATGTGTCCCTGTGAGGGGTGGGACGAGATGAGCTTTAAGGTCCCTTCCAACCCAAACCATTCTGGGATTCTATGACTTTCTAGTTTTATATTTGTTTATATGCATGGGGTTGTTGAGGTGCTTGGAGACTCCATGTGCCATATGGGGTGACACCACAATGCCTTTGGGTCCCAAATGTGCCCTGAGAGCCCAAGACTGGAGTCACAGGTGTGTGCAGGACATGGCTTTGTGAGGTGGTGCCTTCTTGCCATGCTGTTCCTCTGCACTGGAGTGAAATTCCAGTTTTCACCTTTTGTCTCTTCTCAGCAGCCCCTGGAGAGCCCTTGTTAGCAGTACTGGAGGTCTGACACCTCCTCCTGGAGGTGAGCTGAGGTGTGGAGCTGACCTGCTTCCCCCAGCCTCCACAGGGACAGCTGAACGTGCCCCCAGGGCTGTCCCTGAGCAGGTGCAGGTCCTGGGCGTGCATGCCTGGCCGTGGCACACGGAGCAGCTCCGAGCCCAGCATCCCTCAGCAGCAGTGGATCCTCCTTTCCCTGCGAGACCAGCAGCTCCTGAGCAAAGCTGGGATGGCTTCCATGGATGGCTTCCGTGGCCCCAGGGCCTGATCCTCAGCTGGTGTAAGCTGGCACCGTGTCACCCAGCAAACGGCCCCAGCTGCTTGGTCGGTGGCTGCCACCCCTGCCCGAGCAGCCAAACCTGCTGCAGCTGAGGGCCACTTGGAGCTGCTCCCCTCTCTCTGCCTCCTACTCTTTTCCCCACTTCTCCCTTTTAATTCTCTCCCCGTCTGTTCATCCCTCTCCCCTTCTGTTCATCCCTCTCTATTCTCGAGCCGTCCTTCCTTTCCTCTGTGAAGAAAGCTTAGGGAGGAAGGGAGGAAAGCAGTCCAACTCTGTCGGTTTTTCCAATACCCTTCCCTAAATTCTCACCAGGTTGCATTATGCTCTAATAGACTTTAAGCCAATCTGCCTAATGCCACTGCAAAGGTCAATTAAATTCACCCTAAAAAATTTACTCCTGGCTCATTATACATTTGGAAAATGAGTTAGAAGCACAAGCTGCCCCAGAGGTTTCTGATATTTTCCTAATGAACATGTCTCCTAATGGAAAGAAAAGAAAGAAAACCAACACCAAAAAAAAAACCTCGCAGCAATCTGAAAGGAATATTTTGCTGGTCCACTGGAGAGAGTGGAGCAAGGCTGAGTGTAAGGAGGAGGAGGAGGAGGGATGTGTATTGTGGCGTCTCAGCGAGGTCATTACACCCACCGGAGGAATTTTTTAAGGACTTTGTTTGCCCAGGCGTTTGGGCAAGAGCTTTGACCTTGTGTCCATGCCCAGCCCCTCGTGCCAGGTGCCATGGGTGGCTTGGCTTGGCGCTCCCAAGGCACATCCACGTTGGCTCCGACTCGGTGCACTCACAAGCCACCCACGGCATCCCCACCCCGGCAGCGTTTCCTGCCTGCGGGGACTTGCAGCCTAAAGGAGGCAAAATTAATCAAGTGAATGATTAATTGCAATCTGTGACCTGGGTTGCTGAGAGCGACAACTTTGAAGGGCTTTTCAGGCTGAAGATGCTCAGTGTGAAAGGCCTTTGTGGACCCTGAGGGGTTTTTTTGGTTTGTTTTTCTTTTTCCTTGAGAGAGTGCTGAGAGGGCTCTTGAAAGTCCTGTGCCTTTGAGGGCACGGTCATTTACTGCTCATCAGATTTTCATCCTCATTTCTAGTGTGTAGATTCAGCCAGGTGCAGGACAGAAATAAATTCAAAGATGTTCACTTTGGCTGTGGGTGCTCCCCACAGTGCCCAGGACTGGGTTGATTTGGAATCCATGCTGGTAATGCTGAGGTTTTGTTACATCTGAACAAGATTTTGAATTTAGAATTTCATTTCCTGCCCTGCAAGTGGAGGTTCTCTATGGGGAGAAGTGGTGGAAGCACAGAATCTCTCCAAAAGATTTGCTAGGTAGGAATATAAACCATTAAGAACCAGCAAAGGTGCTTGGAATTAAAATGAAGAAAATGAAGGCAATAAAAGCACAAACGTGACTGTCGAAATCAACGTGTTCCCATGGGAAGTTTTAAATTTCAACAAAACAGCATTTCTGACCAAACAAACAGCCCAAATCTCTCCTGTTTGTGCAGGGATTTAATGGCCTGGACTGGTTTGTTGAATGGAACTGAACGTGTAACTTCCACTGGTGCAGAGATGCCACCACTGGATGTGCTGAGCTTCACCACACCCAGGCTTAGTCACTTAAATCATAGGGGTCTGGTCTGACTGGGTCATCTGCCAGCCAGGGAAGACCTTGCAGCACCTAAGGAGGCTCCAAGAGAGCTGGAGAGGGACTTTGGAAAAGGGCCCGAAGTGACAGGACGAGAGAGAATGTCTTCCCAGTGCCAGAGGGCAGGGATGGATATTGGGAGGAAATACTTCCTGTGAAGGTGGTGAGGCCCTGGCACAGGGTGCCCAGAGCAGCTGTGGCTGCCCCTGGATCCCTGGAATTGTTCCAGGCGAGGCTGGGCAGAGCTTAGAGCAACCTGGGGTAATGGAAGGTGTGGAAGGGGTGGAAGAAATGGTCTTTAAGGTCCTTTCCATCCCAAACCATTCCATGGTCTCTGTTGCTCACAGAGAGGGCAGCTCATCCCCGTCTGCAGCAGGCAGTTAAAGGATGTGTGATACCTGGATTCCAGCCCTCTCCTTGTGTCTGCATGAGAAGCCCAGTCTAAGCACCATAATCTAAGCCAGGCTGTAACTCCAGGCTGAGCTGCTGCCTTTTTTCCAAGAAGCTGCCGGGAATTTTCTTGCAGAGCTGTTTTTTTGGCACGGGGAAAAGCTTCAGGGAAACCGAAAGCCTGGGCATAACTCCCTTCAGTTTGTCTTTAATTACAGCTAGGGAAGAGGTGGTAATTACAACACACCTTTCCCTTGCACAGATCCTCAGGTGGAATCAGCGCTCAGAAATATGCATACTAATCAGGAGCCTGGGTTTTGCCAGGGTTGCTGTTGTGTTGGTTGGGATTGAGCAGAGCGAAGCTGCCCAGATGGCATCCAGGATCTGGCTGGCAGAGGAGGCTTTGCAGAGCGACGAGGACAGGGAAAGCTGTTTTCTCCCTCTTGCTACGGATATTAGGCAGGAGCTGGGGACAGCAGGATGGTGCTTGCAATGTCAATTATTAGCGTGTTTAGTAAATTACCTAGTAAATTGGCCCTTAAAATTTCCAACTGCGTGTCCTCTCTTGCACTCCAAGCCTGCAGCTGAGTTGTTTACACTCTTTCAGCGGGGAAGATGGATCAGCTCTGTCTCAGCTTCTGGATGTCTTGCAGAGAGGAGCCTGAGCTGATCCTGCACGCTGTGCCGGGCTGGGAGGCGGAGGGAGGGTCGTGCCCACGAGTGCAGGAACCCTCACCTTGGCCCAGCTTAAAGCCGAAAGAGCCGTGACGGGGAAGGCAGGACCCCAGGAATCTGTGTCCTTGCCATCCACACGCATCCAGGGGCTCCCAGCAGGTTCAGTGCCGTTTGTGTGTGACAGCATCTCCCGTGGTTCTCCTGATTGCCTTCCCTCCGCGCGCTTGTTCTTGGCGAGGGCTGCGCCTGGCACGGCACAGAACCGCTGGCACCGGGGGATGAGCTTGTCCTCCTTTCCTCACAACAGCAGCCTGAGGGAGAGGCTGGGAGGAGAGAGAGGCAGGTATCTGTGTGCTGGGGAGGGAGAAGGATGCTCTGCAAGCTGCATGAGAAGGGTGAAACCGCGCTGGAGAGGCTTGGCCGTGGTCTGCTGGCTGCTGCCTGCTCTGTAAGCTGAGCTGGGGAATTGACCTCCCTCAAAATCTGTGGTTAAAGAGCTGGGAGGTCCCCGGGGATGAGCCTCAGGGATGCTTCCCACCGAAAGCAAACCCCCCGATGTGGCTGGTGCTTTGCCCCTTGCTAGACTGATCTCAAAGCTGGGGGAGCACAAGGGGGGTGATCTCAGGTTTGCTGGCCAGAAAAGCTGGTCCCATGTGTTTTTGGGTTAAAGCTGCTCAGGGTCTGCCTTGGGATCTGCCCTTTGGGGTAGGGAGAGCATTGAGGTGAAGATATGGCTTTGTTTGGGACTGATCCCAGGCCAGAGCCTCTTCTTCCCCCATTTTTCCCATTCTGCCAGCCGGGATGTGCATGGTCTGTTTTCCATTGCAAGGCACAGTTTCCCTTCTGTGCATTTCCACCTCTCCTTTTGCCTTTTCATGTGTTCTGGAAAGGTCAGCCCGTATCTGGAACATGCTTTAAATTTGCACAGAGAGCCGGGGGCAGGAGGAGAGGGGAGCATCGTGCTGCTGCAGCTCCGGCCCTCTCAGAGGGAGGTTTGCTGCTTATTTTGCTACTTTTATGGATGGATGTGATGCAGGACTGCATGAAAACCCACCTGGAACCTGAGGAAATCTCCTTTTCTTAGCAGAAATCCCCCGAAGCACGGAGCGGTGGTGTTGTAACCCCGCTGGCTGTGGCGAGCCGCTCCCCCCGCTCCAGCCTCATCTCTTGGGGTACATCAATCTTGTCCTTCCTCTCTCCCTGGGGCCATCCTCACCTCCTCCAGCCTGCTGCTGTCAGCCTCACCTCCCCTCCCGCTCCCACGGCGCCGGCAGCGTGTGTCCCACCCTCTCCCCCTCCCCTCCTCATCCTGCATTCCTTGCACTTTTCCCGGGAGCGTGGGGGCCGCCGTGGCCTGGCGCCGTGCCCCCTTCTTGTCCCCACGTCAGGCCCTTACCTTGCCTGTCAGGCGCTGCCTCCTCTCGCCAGGACCTGATGCTGCTTCGTTTCTGTTTTAATTTTGCTGCGGTTTCGCGACAGCCACCGCGGGGTCAGGAGTTACAGAAAGGTTATTGGTGAGTGATGGGTATTGACATCCTTAACAGCGCCCTGACCCCATCAGTCTCGCTCTGTTCTTCTTTTTCCTTACACTTGCCCTGTTTTTTTTTTTTCTTTTAAATTGGCCTCTTTCATGCATAAAGCTGCTTCATCACATTTTTACCCAAAGCCACAGCCGGCGAGGCAGGAAGGGAAGTGCTGATTTGCCCTGGCTGGCATTGAGGGAGGCTTTCATCCTCTTATTTTCCTGTCCCAGAAACCTCATGTGCTGCTTTTTGCCTCTCCCCTTCTTTTTGCCCACCCGGATTGTTGTGCCTGTGCCTGGGGCTGTCATGAGGGCTCCCACCAACAACCAGCTCACCTCGTGCAGGGCCAGGCTGCATGCTGGAGGCTCAGCAGCAGGAGTGAGCTCATTCCTGCTCCTTTCCCACAGTCTGGCTCCTTGTGAGGTGGATTCCACCCGCAAACAGCAGGGACAGCTTGTCCAGGGATGTGCACCAGGCTGTAAAACCCCAGCACAGCAATTCAGGTGCAGCCCGAGATGCTCGGAAGGAGCTGGCAATGGGCAGGTGGCAGAATTTCTACTCAGAAATTGAAAAAAAATTAAAGAAGCCTTATTTAATTTGTTTTCGTGGAAGAAAGTAGCTTTAAATGGGATATTGGGAAGGAATTGTTCCCTGGGAGGGTGGGCAGACCCTGGCACAGGGTGCCCAGAGCAGCTGTGGCTGCCCCTGGATCCCTGGCAGTGCCCAAGGCCAGGCTGGACATTGGGGCTGGGAGCAGCCTGGGACAGTGGGAGGTCATCAGGCAGGGGGTGGCATGGGATGAGCTTTAAGATCCCTTCCAACCCGAACCATTGTGGGATTCTAGGACTCTGTACATCCCAGCCTTTCCCGCCTGCTGAGGCTCATGGCACTCCCTCCTTGCCGCACCTCATAAACCCCAGCCTGGCATTCCATCGCTGCTCATCTGGCCAGACATAAACCCTCACACAGGCTGTTTGGAAATACGGCACAGCCCATTTTAAACGTGTCTTACCTCCCCGCTGAGGAGCTGTTGTGGCTCAGCAAGGCTGGGTTTGCCTGCCTCCCTCAGCTCATCCACATCTCCACTTCCACCCCAGCGCTCTCCTCCCCTCCATCCCACGACAAGCTGCCCTGACATTATCAGATGCTTCAGCACTAAAACTCCTGGCACGCAAACTTCTTCTTTTTTGGGCTTTTTTTTTTTTTTTTTGGGCTTTATTGTTGCATCCATAAAACTGGCTGGGAAAACTGCTGAAGCAGTAACCCTGCTCCGTTTTAAAGGCAGCTGCAAATCAGCCCCACTCCCCGGTGCAGCACTGAGCTGGTTTTATGAGCCCTAATTAAACAGGATCTGCCCTGTGGTCCAGCTTCCACCCAGCCTATCTAGGAGATGGGATTTAATGGTTTGGGTTATGGATCTGTGTCCGTGGGCTTTGGTTCCCCTGGAAATGATCTGCAACAGGATGGGGAATGGATTAAGGTGAGCGGAAACAGCCCGTGCAAAGCTGTCCATCAGGTGTGAGCTTTGTCTGCGCTGAAAAATGCAGGCTGGGGACTGAGTCAACCCATTTCAGGGCTGGAGAAGGAACAGTCTGGCACTGTTTTGTGATGCTGAAAAATGGGAGTGGCCATTAAATGTAGGAAATACTCATTTCCGAGGGAGCACCAGGGCTGTCGCCACGCCTGGGTTGTGCCTGTAGAATACCAGGGCAGAGCAGGGTTTTGGTAGCTTCGAGCAGCATTGAGCTGAGCTCAGTGAGTGAGATCCTCCTCACTGTGGGGTGGCAGGGGCCATCCCTTTGCTTGTTTTCCTGTGGAAATCTTTTCAAGGCTTGTGTCTCCTGACATTTCTTTGTGGTGGCATCTCTGCAGGAGAAGCTTCGTGGCCCTGCCGCGGCAGTGGGAGGGAGGTGCTGGCACCCGACACTTGACAATTTATTTGAACCCTTGAGTCTTTCCAAGAAAGCAATTTCTTTGATATTTCTCTTGGCATTTGAAGAGGGGAAAAGGTATTTCCCACATACTCTCACTGGTTTTAGCCTTCCCTTCCCCGAAATGATGATTTTTCTCTTTGTGAAAGTCAGCTGCATCTTACAACCCACAAACAGGGTGAGGAGGGAGCTGGGGAGGAGAGTTTGCAGTGCAGGAGTTCTGTAGTGGTGTCCATAAAAATATTGGAGTTTTTCATGGCACAGCAGGCTGAGAGGATCCTTCCAGACAATTCTGTGCACCCAACATTGGGCTCCCACCGCCGTGTCATCCACAAGCAACAGTGAAATATCAGCAGCATCATGGCTGGGCTTAAATCTTTACTGAATCTCCATTTTTCTTTCTTTAAACGCTTACAGAATAAATGGAATTTATAATCAGAAACCATAAAATCTCTGATTTATGATTCATCTTGATGACAATATTTAATAACTCGTGTATATTTTATTACATCTTTTTAATGCCCTGTTGTGGAATTTTACTTAGGCATTTCACCCTCTATATCAACCTGTCTCAGCACAGATGGGCTGACTTTTTTTGCCTTGGGCTGACGATGGAGCCAAGCGTGCTCCGGGCTGGGCTCTTCCCAGGACTGCCTCAGCCTGTCCAAGCGGGCACGGAAAGCAGAGCTGGACATCCAGCTGTGCTCCAGCTCCTTCCAAGAGCTGCTGCCCACATTGCACATCTGATGCTTTTCCCTGCCTGGACAGCCGTTCCCCAACATCCCCAGCCAAGTTTTAGCGCAGGTGCCGGGGGGGAAAAATTCAGCTGTAAGGTCTCTCTTCCATCCTCAAGGACTTTTTGCTTGGAAACGCGGAGCTATTTAGGTTATTGCTCGAGCGTGTTCTCCTCTGGAGAGCACTCCCTGCCTTTCTGGGACCATTAGTGCAAATTAGCTGCTGCATCCCACCATCCTGCAGCCTGCTGCACCCAGGGTGGTGCTCCTCCTGCAGTGCTCACACGGGGAGAGGATGCTCAGCAGCACCGGAGCTGAGCTCTGCCTTGGTTGGGAAGCAGCAGCAGCTCCCTGCATCCCTCCCTCCCTCCCAGCTGGCTTTTGTAACCAGAGCTGGAATGCAGGGATGGGCAACAGCTTGGGATGGATGTCTCTGGAGGTTTGGGTGTGAGAGGAGATCGTGTGCTGCTTCCTTAGGTGCCTGCAGCCTGTTTTGGATGTTAAACTGATGCCAGAATGATTTTTTTGCTTTTTATTTTATACCCCTCTCACACACTCTTCTATAGTTTGATGTATTCTCAGTGCTTTTAGCCCTACACTTGTACCTCCCCAAGGCTGAGAACTCAGCTCAGCCCCACGGCACCGTTAAACCAGGAGAGCAAACATCCTGGGAGCCCCAGACACCAAGGGCCTCTCCAGAACACATTTGGGAACCTCAGCCAGGCCCAGCCAGGGGGAAGGTTCCTCACAACGAGGGCTTCACTCCAGCCTCTCACTGGGGGATCTCTGATAAATATGTGAATTTTGCAAGGCCTAGAATTGTGTGTATTTCAGTGTGAGGTGTGCATGCATTTTTCAGGGCATTCCACCTGGACCAAGTGCTGCACCCAAAGATCCTGAAATAAATCCTGAGGTAAAAACCCCTTTTCCCCATAAACTGTGGTTTGCTTTTAATTTTAAGACCAAAAAAAGGCATCCAAACCCGTGCCGGCTCAGGGACAGGTCATGTGTAGAGCTAATCCTAGGAGGGACTGCAGCCTTGAGGCCACATCAGCCTGGTTTTAACCTGTTTTTTTGGCAAGTGAACCGGGAGTGTGTGCAGCATCCACATTCCTCCTGCCCAGCGTGGTCGGGTGGTTTGGTTTTGTCGCTCCTCCAGAAGGACAATCCCAGCACTAAGCCAGGGTGAGAGGATGGCGTGGCAGGCATAGCTGGGAGCACACACAGCCCCAGGAGCTGCTTGTGCCCACGGTCGCTGCCCATCCATGTGGAGCTGCCCTCGCCTCGCTGCCCCTGGCAGGAGCTGGCCGGGGAGCAGCCAGGTGGAGAGGAGGAACCAGGGCGAGACTGCTGGCACTGTCTGCATGGATGGGCAACTGCCGAGGGGCCAGGGCTGGCCAGGAGGGGCTGTGGGGATCTGCAGGACCTGGGGACAGCAGTAGAGGCTGCAGGAGGGAAGGGGAGAGAGTGGAAAGCAGCCAGGCAGGGAGGAAAAGGCAGCATAGCATCAAATCTCTATTTTATTTTTTGGCCCCTGACATCAGGAGGANCCCTGGCAGTGCCCAAGGCCAGGTTGGACATTGGGGCTGGGAGCAGCCTGGGACAGTGGGAGGTGTCCCTGCCCATGGCAGGAGGTTAGAATGGGATGATCTCAAAAGTCCCTTCCAACCCAAACCATTCTGGATTTCTATGATTGGGGTTTGGCATTTTTTTGGGTTGCAATTTTTGCATGCCAAAGACCTCAGGTGTTTAATTTTGGAGCTTTGTTGAGGTGACCCTCACCTCACCCCACACGGCCTCACCTCACCTCACCTCAGCTCACCTCAGCTCAGCTCAGCTCACCTCACCAAAGGTGCTGTCACTGTAACCACTTGGCTCTTGCATGGAGGAGGCAGAAAACCCAAATACCTGAATTCCAAGCGCTCTTAGGCACCCACCAGTCTGTTGGTCCTGGGTGCTGATGGCTCCTTTTGAAATGAACAGAAAAAATCAGTCTCCTTCACAGTGTTTTGACAGTTTTTTGGGTTTTCTTGTTGGTTGTATTTTTGTGGGGCTCAAACTGTTTTGCAAAGAGCTCTCAGGGCTGGATGAAATGTTTGTGCTGGGAAATCAGCCATCTTCAAAAGGGCTCCTGCTCCCTTGCAAAACATTTGCAGAGTTTTCATCTGCGCGTTTTGGCTCCTCTGATACAAGGCAGGAATCATCCTGGGAATTGTCTTCCCGATGGTTATTCTGCTGTCTCTGCTAGGAAATAGAAAAAGTCAGAAATGAGAATAACTTCAGCCAACCAACAGTGAGAAAACATCCTCTGTGCTGCAGGTTGCTGGGCTTGGATGGTTTTGGTCTAAATGAGGTCATCGATCCCAAGCAAAAACGTGCCTGATATGAGCTGAATGGCTGAGATCTCAGATCACAGGGGTTTGGAGGAACTCTTGCCATCCTTGACTCCCTCAAACTGCCCTTACTGGCTGCATGTCATTGTTCAGAATGTTTTTATTTCCTTATTGAACACCATCTCCAAAGAGGATTTTTTAGAATCAAAGAATCACAGAATGGTTTGGGTGGGAAGGGACCTTAAAGCTCGTCTCATTCCAGCCCTTGCCATGGGCAGGGACACCTCCCACCATCCCAGGGGGCTCCAAGCCTCATCCAACCTGGCCTTGAGCAATTCCAGGGATGGGGCAGCCACAGCTTCTCTGTGCAACGGAGCCTTTAAATCTGTGTTGGTGGCTGGGGGGAGCAGGATGATCCCTGGGCAGATTTGAGCAAAAAAAAAAAAAGTCATTTGCAGAATAAAACTCCTTCCCTGGAAGTTTCCAGGTGGAGGTGCCTTCCCAGAGCAGGCACCTCACAAGGCCCCATTCCAGCCCTAAACTGTACTCCAGCAAAGGAGGAGAAGCCTTCTGAGGAGGTGGGAAGGGATCACAGTCTCTGAAGACCTTCTGGGCAATGTCAGAAATGAAGAAAGGGAATTATTCCTGGTCTCCAAAGTTGGTAGGACAAGGAGTAGTGGCCTGGAGATGAGGGAGGGAAAATTTTCTTGCTTGGCCATTAAGAAAGGCCCCCCCCAGTTGGGAGGGAAGGGGGAGAGTCCCCAGGGAGGGAGCACCGGCGCCGGCCACAGCGCGGAGATGGGATGTTAATGGAGGTGGTGAAGGGAAAGATCTTTAGACAACACAAGAGGTCAACCTGCTGACCCGAGCCAGCTCTCTCCTGGCCCTACAGTCTGTACGGTGCCATGATAAATTCCACTTCCCTGACTTTACTGCGGGCGCTTTATCGCTCGGCTTAATGGCTGGGAAATGTCTTCACTCGAGTGCTCTGATGCTGCCTGTGATCCTCGGGCTTCAGCAACAATTCACTGACTGCGAAGGGATGAGGCCTTTTTATTATCTTCCCTCTCAGAGCCTGGACTCGAGGTCCTGGCTCCTCTCTGCCACTGATTTTTCCCTTTCTGACCTCGTTCCATCCCTGCTGCCTTGCAGATTGTCACAAGGTGCCTCTGGGAGTGCGTGTCTGGAGTTTCCATCCTTGGAGTTCTGATTTGGCGATGGTTCCGTTCAGTCAGAGATGGGTGGGTGGTGTGGGGCTCCCCAAGGGAGTTGTGACCCCTTTGGCTTCCAGCCTGGAGAGCAGGAGTCAGGTGTGGAGGAGGATGCTGGCAGCAGATGTGTGTGGTGCAACCAGCCCTCCTGTTTTTATTGCAGGTCTCAGTGGTCTCATCAGAGTTGATGTTTTCTTTAATGTTACTGGCACTGTGTGATTGCAGAGGAATCCAGGCTTTGAGTGAGCAGCAGGATTGAGGTGCCAGGGTTGCACAAAAAAGTATGGAAATACTGCTGGAATCTGCCAACTGATGAACCCAGCCCGTCTTAATTATGACTGTTTTTATTTAAGAGGTCAAAATGAAGGTGTTGGGGGTTCTAATTTGGAGCAGTGGAGGTATGGAGGTGCTCCCAGTGATGCCTTAGGTTTCAATTTTTCTATGTTCCCAGCCCTGCCCTGCCCAGTGTCCCTCTGCAGTTCCCTGGAGCTCGTTCAGTGCTGTTCTCTCATGCTCACACACACACAACAAAGCCTCTCCAGCTCTCCAAGGACACCCAGACCCTCCTAGGCCCAACAAGAACTGCAAACCACAATCTTGGCAAGAGGGGGGCAAGCTTGGGCAAATTCCATCCTTGCCTGGCTCCTGCTTGGGGAATTGATGCTGAGATCCAAGTGGGAAGAACTCGGGAGCTGTCCTTGTCCATGTTGGGATGCACTGAGGCAGGAGCCTCTGGAGCCCAGAGTGTACCTCTGAAGGCCTTTCCAATCAATCCCTCCTTGATTCCTTGATTCCTGTCTGCTCTCTGTTTCTAGGGAGCCATTTAAGGCATCATCAGTGGGAATTTTGAAGGAGTGCAGAGCTGTGCTGGGTTGTGGTGGTGAAGGGGTGTCCCTGTGTTGCAGGGAGCTTCGGCTCATTCCTGGAGGGAGCTGGCTGTGCTGGATGATTTAATTTAAGGAAATAAGGGAGAGAGGATGTTTGAGGCAGAGCCAAGGCTGGTGGAGGTGTCTCTGGGTTGGGACGAGCAGTGTGTCTGGGAGTGATGCTGCAGGGTGGGGGTCAGTGGGTGCTGGCAGTGTCCTTCCAGGCTGTGCTCCCCATGGAGCCTCCACCTTTCCTTGGATAAATGCCCAAGGAGCGTGTGGCCCTTTCCAGGGGCTGTTACAGCAACTAGCGAGCAGGCGGAGGGAGCAGCAGAGGAACTGTCGCCATCAGTGGCTTTTTGTTAATCTGATCCGAAGGTTCCTGCTGTGGACGTGGCTGGAGCCATCCCTGCTCTCCCTGCGAGTGCAAATGGAAACATGCAGGCTCCCGGTGCCTCTGGCTCCTGGAGGAGACAAGGGAGGCTCATGCAAGAGGGATTTTCCTGTTTCCATGTAGACTTCATGCTTTTGCATCTGCACCTTTTGCTTTGCTCCATTTGCCTGTTCCCAAATGCACACCAAGGCATGGCGAGGAGGGATGGACAAAGCCACCCTTGGAATTCTGGCTGTGTATCCCAGAATACTTCGGGCTGGAAAGGACCTTAAAGCTCACCTAATCCAATCTCCTGCAGTGACCGGAGGTATCTTCAACCAGACCAGGTTGTTCAGCCCTGTTGGTCTTCCATCAGTGTACATTTCTGCACAGAAAGTGCCTGTGTTGCAAAATTCCTGGGATACTTCTTTCTTTTCTTCAAAGAAATTGTTTTTGCTTTGGGAGAATTGAAATCTAGGTGATTACCTGGAAGGAGCTCAGTGGTTTGATGGCTAAGCCAGGAGTGTTCCCTGTTAGCCAGGGAGAGGTGCGGAGAGGCAGTGGGAAGCACCAAACCCCAAAAACAAAACACAAAACCCACTGGAAGGCAACTTGCCATGTTGTGTCCCACCTACAGGACACAGATGACTCTTCCAGGAGCTGGGAGCTAGCTGGGATGTCCTTGCATTAGCTGAACAGGGGGGAAAAATAATCCATTCCATGAAAATTTTACTTTTTTGGAAATTTCTGCTGAGATGGGGAAGTTAGAGGATATTTTCTTTTTTTTATTTAAACATATATATATATATGTACATATATATATATTTGAGTTTCAGAGGCTTTCCATTTCCTAGTCAGCTCTCTGCACGATGCCGTTTCTGCAGGCACCAGATGACTTCTTTTCCCCTCAGGAAATTTTCTAATATCAATTTAATTTTGACTCTCACAGCTGCATCTATTCCGTGGGGAACCTGCTCTACGGCCTCGCCAAGAAAGTGTTTCCTCTTAGCTGCGAGTTCATTTTCCAGCCTTAAAACATCATTCAGTCATTCCTAACGAAAGGTATAATCAACTTTCAGGCTTCATGGCTTAGCTGAGCCCCTAATGGAGATGGGGATCATTCCTGTAAGATCATTCCTGTAAGATCATTCCAGCCCTGGCTGGGCCCTTATTTCCCATGGCAGCTGTGCTGGCACCTTGCAAAGGATGGATTTCACTGGATGAAAGTGCACCCAGAGGGATTGGAGCCAGTCCACGTGGATGCAGCTCCGTGAGTTGCTCCCTTGGGATGCGTTCTGGCATCCCGCAGGGATTTGCTCCTTCTCTGTCGTTGTGGCTCCACAAATCCTGCGCGGCTTCTGCAGGAGCAGATGATAAAGAATTTGGTCCAGCTTGACTTAAAACAAAGAAAAAGAAGGGAAAAAAACAAACCCAAACAACGAAAAACCCCAGCGAAAACACAGTTTGTGTCCCATCTGATTGTATCTCCATGCCCACGTCTGCTCTGCATAAATGTTTTGGGAGCACCAAAGGGGAATAATCTTCATTTTCTGCACCGTGCTGTGCAACAGGAGGGGTTGGGGTTATTCCAGACCTTGCTGAATTCCACCATGGATATGGATCCCTACATCCCCTCCCGTCCCCACCTGCCATGGGAATATGAATGCAAATAGCACCAGGAAAACAGGATCAGGTGGAAGCAGGGAGCAGTAGGAGACCTGTGAGGAATATCTGGGCTGGGCTGGGCTGCCTTGGGAATGGGGAATGTTAAATAAGGTCATGGAGCACTGGAGCTCCAAAGGGGACCCCAGGAGCAGGGTGGGATTTATTCCATTGAATGTTTGCCAGCCCAGTGGAACAGGGGCCCTGTGCTGGTCTGGGTGGAGGCAAGGCCTGGAAATCATGGAATAGGATGGAATGGAATAAAAAGGGAAGAGAAGAGAGAAGAGAAGAGAGGAGAGGAGAGGGAGGAGAGAGGAGAGGAGAGGAGAGGAGAGGAGAGGAGAGGAGAGGAGGAAACAACACCCGACAAAAAAGGGCCCCGGGGTTTGGGCGGCCTCATTTCATTCCCATCTTCTCTCCCTTCTCCTCCTCCTCCTCCAGCTTTTCCTCCCACATCCTCTCGTGGAGTTTGCAGTGACTTTGTTCCCTGGCCCGGCGCCAGCTCCGAGCGAGTCCCGCTAATTTCCCNGGGAAAGGGAAAGGGAAAGGGAAGGGAAGGGAAGGGAAGGGAAGGGAAGGGAAGGGAGAGGAGAAGAGAAGAGAAGAGAAGAGAAGAGAAGAGAAGAGAAGAGAAGAGAAGAGAAGAGAAGAGAAGAGAAGAGAAGAGAAGAGAAGAGAATGGAATCATTTAGGTTGGAAAAGCCCTCCAAGATCACTGAGTCTGCCCATTCCCCCAGCACTGCCACAGCCACCATGGAACCAGCTCTACACAGCTTTTAAATTCCTCCAGGGATGGGGATGCCACCGGTGCCCTGCTGCCAGAACAAATCTCCCTGGGGACCCTGGCACACTCCAGTGTGCCACAGGGCAGGGGAAGGGCTGTAGGGATGCACCCACCCCTCAGTCAGGGCTGGGTGCTCTCTCTGCAATGGGCTTTTAGGTTTCCCCCTCCCTGTTCAACCCCGAAGTAGCTTATGAAGCATCAAAATGACAGAAATTGGGAAATAAGCAAAACCTCCAAATCCTTCATCTCTCTCCCAGAAAAAAACCCACACAGATGAGCCAACAGAATTTTTTAATTGAAATGTTTGGGTACAAATTAGCTGACAATCCAAACAGAGGAGTTTGGAACCAGCACTCGAGCTTCTCGTTCAGGAAATATTGAAGAGTCACGAACTGACACTTTCAGAACTCCCCATAAAGCTTCGTAAGTGAAAAATTAATCCGGAGTAACCTCTCTCTCTGCTTTCCAAAGGCAGATTGGCTTTTGATGAATGCTGATACCTCCTCAATAGATCCCAGTCAACCGAGCCTGGCTCTTCCCTGTGCTTGGTGTGAATCCCTGGGGCATCAGAGGAGTCAGAACGAGCGTGGGGCTGCTCTGGGTGTGAGCATTTCCATTCCTGCCTCCTCTCCTTTTGCTGTCCCTGTCAGTCCCCGTCCATCATTCCTTCTTGCAGCAGTCAGGTTGCTGCTGTTGCTCTGCCTTTTATCCTTCTGGATCTATCTCACGGGATTAGGCATGGAACGGAGAGTTGTAGCATATAATAGCAGGGCTGTAATTACCTGACGAATACGGTGTAATTACACCGTGGTAAAGCTTTTGGAAAACCTCACCGCCTCCCACTTGTCCCTATAACTGGAATTTCTCTACATTTCAGCTCTTAACGTTGCCTCCGTCTCCAAAATTGTGGCTTTGGCTTCCCGGTCACCACAGAAGGGTATTTTTAACATTCAGTGGCACCACTGATCTTGCACTTACACTTTAATTAATTTGCAGCCACGGAGCCTTGGAGTTGTAGGAGTAGGGTGAAAATTGCAGGTGTGGGCAGCGGACCTGTGGTGTGATCACACCACAATTGCTGGGCAATCACACCCCTCAAGCTCAGCACAAAGCCACACTAAAGTTTTGGTGGGACCTCCCTGGGATCTGTTGGCACGGGTTTGGATGGGCAGAGGGATCTGAGCTGCCCTCAGCAGGTCCCTCCATCCAGGTGCAGACAGGTTGGACTTCTCGCTCTCTGCAACTTCCTGACAGGAGTGGGCAGCCAGGTGGGGGTCAGCCTCTTCTCCCAGGGAACAGGGGCCAGCACCAGAGGACAACACAGCCTCCAGCTGTGCCAGAGAGGTTCAGGATGGACATCAGATGGAATTTCTTCATGGAAAGGGTTGTTGAGCATTGCAATGGGCTGTCCAAGGAGGTGAGGGGTCCCCGTCCCTGGAGGTGTCCAAGGAGCACCTTTATGTGGCACTCGGTGCTCTGGGCTGGATGGCAAGGTGGGGATTGGTCACAGGTTGGACTCGATGATCTTGGAGGGCTTTTCTCACCTCAGTGATTCTGGGATTCTCTGAATTCTCTGATTCTCCTTCAGTTAGCAGCCATGGAACAGAATTTTCCCTGATCCATCCTGCTTGCAGCTTTGAGCACCTCAGCCCAGCCTGGATGTGGCCTGGTGGCACCACTCAGCAAACTTCATCTTGATGAGCGACCCGGAGCTAATTACCACACTCCTTGCACATTTCCATCCCCCTGACTCCAGTAAAACCAGCCCAGCCATTTCCCTGCCTTTTGGAGCTGCTAGTTGGGATACACAGACAACAAGCACTGTGACATAATGGATTTTTATTATTATTAGGCTCCCAGCGCCTGTTTCCCTGTCAGTGTAACAGGGCTAATGAAATGTCCCCCCTGCTCATGGGGCTTGGGAGGACAATTTGGGCTGGATCTCCATAGCATTTGGAAGAGGTGGAACGCTGGTTGTTATTTATTATGGATCTGGTTTACTTAGCCCTGGGTTTATTGAGTCTGTCTCCCACTCGCAAATGCCGACCACAGCTCCCAGCGCTGCTCCCGGTGCCAGGGATCCTTCCTGTTGCCGCTGAGTTGCCAGCTGGACTTGTTGTGGACTCCAGCTCAGGACAGTGGGCCAGGTTCATCCCTGGTGTACCATCATTGGCTTTAATTAAGCTGCGCCGGGGAGGAGTTTGGCCTGCTCCGTTTGTGAGCTGTGCGCCGGCGCCAGGCGAAAGGCACGGCGGGTGCCAGCCAGGGCTGTGACAGCCCCACTGCAGAGTGGGACAGAATTCCTGCACCTCTGTCTGCTGTGGGACACCAGCATCTGCTGAGGGTCAGGGAAAGGGGAATCCAGCGTGCGTTCCTTACAGGGCTTCACTTCTCACGGGGGCTCCAGATTTCATCTCCCTCTCTTGTTCCCTGACTGCCTGGAGGTAGACAGGGAGAAAAAAAGCAAGAAGGGGGAAAAAATGGGCAGTGCAGCCTTAAGTAATGAGAGGTCTGACTCAACACCGAAAAGCTGCTGCTGTCAGACCCTCTGGATCAGACCCAATTTGCTCCTTACATGCTTGTAACTGGCACCAGAACGTGTGCGTAGACCAAGCCCTTGTGTCCTGGTGGCGAAGTTTACACCTGGTTTACTCCCATCCCTCTCCTTAACCCAGGATCCTGGGTACCACAGCCCCAGCATTGCCTGGGTGGGTGACAGTCACTCCTGTCACCTCAGCCACCGCCCCAGGCAGTGCTGGACCTGCCCATACCCAATATCCTGTTCCCATCGCCTCCCGCACGCTGCCCGGAGGCAGCTGCTTCCCAGGGAGAGAACTCGGCTGCCTGGTTCAAAGCAGAGGGAAAGTTTCTGTGCTGGCAGATCTGGGGCAGAGTTTTAAGAGTGTCTGTATTTCCTCCCTCTCTGTCTGAAGTGAGGCACATCCAAGGATGCAGCTCTCGGCCTTCATCCGCCTCACCACAGGCGTTGTGAGTTGTTCTCCTCTGAATCTGCTCTCCCGGCTTCGTATTTCCTGGGGTGTTTTAGAGTGGCTCTGGCTTTGTAAATGCAGGGCCATTCTAAAAAAAAAAATACATATAATTAATTCCAAATGCAACAAAACCATGGCTTTTAGTGCATGCCCCCACCTCAGTCTGCTGAGATGTGGTGGGATGGGGTTGGTTCTGTGATGGGATGAGCTGGATGTTGTGGTGGGAGGAGGTGAGAACAATAATGGGATGAGGTGGGTGCTGTGATGGCATGAGGAGGGTGCTGTGATGGGATGAGAACAATAATGGGATGAGGTGGGTGCTGTGATGGGATGAGGTGGGTGCTGGGATGGGATGAGGTGGGTGCTGGAATGGGATGAGGTGGATTCTGTGATGGGATGAGTTGTTGCCTTGATAGGATGATGCAGGTGCCGTGATCAAATGAGGTGGATGTTGTGATGGGATGAGGTGGGTGCTGTGATAGGATGAAGTGGATTCTAGGATGGGATGACGTGAGAACAATAATGGGATAAAGAGGGTGATGGGATGGGATGGGATGGGATGGGATGTTTCCATGATGGGATGATGCAGGTGCTGTGATCAAATGAGGTGTGGGTGTGATGGGATNTGCTGTGATGGGATGAGGTGGGTGCTGTGATGGGATGAGGTGGGTGCTGGGATGGGATGAGAACAATAATGGGATGAGGAGGGTGCTGGGATGGGATGAGGAGGGTGCTGGAATGGGATGAGGAGGGTGCTGTGATGGGATGAGGTGGAGCTGCTGGCTGCAGAGGGATTTATCTGTGCCTCACATAGCCAGAGATTTGCATCTCCCACCCTCTCCTCTGCAGAGCTGCCACCCTGTCATTCCCAGCCCTTCTCCCCCCAGGGGCTGTGGGGCCCTTTGGTAGCTGTGGCTGCACATCTCAGGTTATCTCAGGACACAGGGTGCAGGGAGCAGCAGGTTTGATGACAGCAGGGACACGCATGGAGAAGCTGTGGTGCAAACAGTTGGAAACTGATAACTAGCAGTGGTGCCTTTGCCAGGAGGGGAAAAAACGCCTGTAAATTCGCTTTGTTTTGATATTCAAATACTCCTTTCCGTGTATGTGCTAATGGGTACGCTGGTGTTATGGCATTATTAGAACAAAATATTCAGATGATTCCTAACAGAATTTGTGTTTCACAAGCTACATGGAAATGTTGGCTTGGAAACCGGAGCAGTGTTAGGAGACTGTTTCTCCCAGGGGGTAATAACTGGGCTGGGGTGTGGGATCCAGGCAACTTCTCCCAGACAGACCTCCAGGAATCCCCGCTAGACAAAATTCCCCTCCCCAGTAGGAAAGGAGCACCCTAAATACAGACCAGGAGGAGCCCCCAGCCCCTCCTACCCTTGATCCCTCTTCCTCACGTGCTTCCCAGCTTTGTGGGGTGTGAAAAGCTATTTAGAAAGGACAGCTCTGCTTTCTGCTCTGTGATGGTACAGCTGAACCCAGGTCAGCATCCCCCAAGATCTCCTCTGGCTCCATGGGCTCCATGCCTGCATTCCTCAGCTGAAGCCAGGCTGAGGCTCTTAGTTCTTCGTTCCCACCGAAATGAGCAGCAAATCAATGCAGGCCTAATAAAAGATGATTGGGAATTGCTAATGGGAGTGGGGGAGGGCAGCCCTGCCTCCCAGAGCCAAGATGAGTATGGATTTTCTCGTGCCAGGGACTGTAAATGCTTCTGAATTCCCCAGGGAGCCCTGGATGCTCACCCTCTCCCTTCACCCTCATCATTCTCCTGCAGCCTCAAAAAAAGAACCTGGCAAAGGCAATTAGCTGGGTTAATTAGCTGGGGGTGGCAGGGAGGGCTCAGCCTGGGTGGGATGGAGTGAGCTGGGACAGGGTGTGTGGTGGGGGCGAGGAGCCCCTTGGCCAAGAGCAGGGTTAGATCAGATATTAGGAAGAAATTCCTTACTGAGGGTGTAGAGAGGCCCTGGCACAGGGTGCCCAGAGCAGCTGTGGCTGCCCCTGGATCCCTGGCAGTGCCCAAGGCCAGGTTGGATGGGGCTTGGAGCAGCCTGAGATGGTGGAAGGTGCTCATGGAGGGAGGTCCCTTCCAACCCAAACCATTCTGGGATTCTGTGATACAATCATCTGCCCTGCTCCTGCCCCGGTCAGAGTTTGGTCCCCATCCCACAGTACCCATGCCAGGACAGGAAGGGGGGAAATGAGGTCAGGACAGCTGGAAAGATCCTCACTGCTTTGGTGCTGAGCTACAATTCCAGCTGCTGGTAGCTGCTCTCTCCAGCTTGCCTTATTTATGGAATCACATCTCTCCCACTCTTCTCCCTCCCGCAGCCACGGTCCCAGCACCCCACAGGCTGCTCATCACCAACACCTCAGCACCAATGAACTCCTGCCCTGCTCTGCATTCGGCAGCCAAACCCCTCCTGCCCTTCACGTTGGCGCTGCTGGGGGATGATGTATGAAATCCGGGTCGGTTTGATTCATACGAGTTGTGTTCACCTTGCAGAACAGGCTGTCACCAAAAATAATAAACCTCCTTGTTTTAATGCCTGGAGAGGCTGTTGGACGAGCAGCAGGGACAGGTTTAGATCCTCTTCCAAGGAAAAGGACGCTTCTGAGAAAGACGGATTGCAAGCCACGGGATGGCTGCATAAATGGTAAATAATAATTAGAGCCGTGTCTGGAGGCTGCGTGGGGAGCAGGGACCTGCCAGCCTTCGTGTGGCACTGATGCTCCGGACAGGACAATTCCTGACCCACGGCCTGTAGGGTCTGAGTGCTGTTGCCAAGAGCAGGGGGT
Organism: Erpornis zantholeuca; assembly: GCA_013400515.1. Lineage (NCBI taxonomy): Eukaryota > Metazoa > Chordata > Aves > Passeriformes > Timaliidae > Erpornis > Erpornis zantholeuca. The sequence goes on along the minus strand of VZTN01030190.1, from coordinate 8,475 downwards.
TGGCAGCACGGGGTGAAGCAACCTGTCCCTGTCACCCAGGAGAGAGGTGGCACAGCCCTGGGTGCAGCAGCTGCTGGTTCCAGCAGGGATGGGGGGAGCAGGGTGGCTGCAGTTTATCATCCCTTACATCCACGGGGCTTTTCTCTACCTCCATCCTCTCTACCAGGAGAGGCAAAACCCTGCTGGGCAACACTTTGCCCCTTGGTTTATGGAGTTCATTGCTGGAATTTTTCTCACACCACAGCACAGCCCTTCCCCGAGCTCACACCAGCTCCCAGGAGGTATTTTCTTTGCAGTAAATGCACCAGCACAGTACCCAGTGAGGTTGTATCCTCATCTCTCTCCTTTCTGGGCAGCACCTTAGATTAGGATGCCTGTCTTTGCTTGGCATCAGACCTGCCTGGTGCCCCCAGCACAGCCTCTTGGTCCTTCTCCCTTTGGATGCTGTGCTGCCTCAGGATGGGATGCCCAAAGCCTCATCCTCCTCCCTGTCCTGGATCAGCCCACACAGGCACACAGCACTGAGGCAAAAAAATATTAATGGGGGGAAAAGTTAACCACATTTATTGAACTGAGAAAAAGGTTGTTTTTATATTCCTTTATTGGAATATAAAGACAGCTTTTATAACCTTTTAACGGGGCATAAAAGCAGCTTGGAGACCAGAAAACCTCGCTCCAGTGAAAGGCAGGGAAAGGGAAAGGGAGAAGAGCAAACATCTGCCACATTCTGAGGTCAGGAGTAGCTGGGAGAATGGCTGGAGCCACTGGGACCCCAGGTCCGAGGTGGTTGTGGTGTCACCTCTCTCGGGGACATGTGGAGCCCTCACTGCTGTTCACAGCCCTGGCCCTGGACAGTGTTCCTCCTCTCCACAAGTGCAGAGCCCTCCCGAGAGGGGAGGTGTTGGACTTCATCAACTCACTTCTTTCGTTTTTCTCCCCAAATACTCTGCTTTGGCTTCGTTCCTCCTGGAATGAGGCAGGAGGGAATCTGCAAGGGTCTGGCCTTGAGGCTGGAAGGAAAGTTTACTCTGTCACTGCTCCAGCCACTCTGGGGTCACTGCTCTGGGACAGCTCCCAGCCTCTGTGGCCCGGAAAGTATTGCTTAATGTGGGATCTGGAGCTGGCACCCTCATGGATGGGATATCCTCTGTCCCCCTGATGCCTGCAGGGAGGAGAGGGCTTGCAGCACGTCGGGACAAGCACAGGGGTGTGCTACAAACCCTCTCCTCCACGGCACAGGATTCGCTCCCTCCTTGCCTGTCCACATCAGCAGGTCCAGCCGTGGGTTGGGATGTGGTTGAGAACAGCATCTTCAGATCCAGGAGGAAGCTCCTTCCACCTCTTCCAGAGCTCCTGGACAGCGTTCCCAAAGCATTTGGCGTTGCAGGCAGTTAGAGCCCAACCACGACCTGCCAGCACAGCGCTCCCAGGACGGAGCTGGATTTCCTCCCTCCAGCGGGGGAGATGTGCCTTTTCCTTTCCTTTGTTCCCTCCGCGGTGGCTCTGACGCGACATTAAGCGAGGAGAGTGACCTTTACACCGGTCTGCAGCTGCGGGGAGGGGAGGGCTCAGCCCTGCCTGCAGCACGGCACCGCTGGAATGCGGATAGAGCGCGGGGCTCCCTTATCCCCACGCCATCTCCCAAACAACAATCTTCCCCAGATAATGTCGTAAAGAGGACAGGAGCAGGAGCAGCTGCTTCTAATTTCACTTCATGGGGAGGCAGGCGATGCTGAGAGCACCCCGCATTCCCGGCACATATTTTTCATCATTATAGGCAGAAATGCCAGAGCTCTGACAGATATTAATGCAGTTCACACCGGGAGAAAATCTTCTTTCCATCAGGCTCCATGTGCAGCAAGAGGGCAGTGCCATTTGCAGCCCTAGGGAGGATGTGTTTGAAAGGTGATGTGTTTTTTACACGGGAAGTTTTATTCCGAGACAAACTTCTGTTTGGAGAAAGGGCAGCTGAACCCATCCTGCTGGGGGCCACAGGATGGCTCTTCACAGATCTGGGTGAAGGTGTGTTTGCTGGGAATTAATCTGGATTTTGGTGTAACTCAGTCTCCCCTCTGCTGGCTCTGTCAGGGCTGTGTGTCACCACGGGGGTGTCGCTGTCCCATGGAGCAGTTTTGGCGACCTGGGGTCCCATCCTACCCTGGCCCACAATGATCCTGTGAGGTTTTCAGACTTATCCCACAGAGAACTGAACCTCCTTGCACCCCTCAGCCTCCTTTTATTTGCTTATCCCACTAAATATTCATCAGTAACATTTAAGACAAAGGAAAGAGATAATTACAAGGGGAGAGTTTTTTTGCAGTATTAAAGGTTAACAGAATTCTTGGCATTTGTGCCTTGTCGATCTCCATGTAATTATGCTCATTTCCCAGAATTCAGAGGCGACTGTGCCTGTTAACGCTCAAAGATGGTACCCCGGGAATTAAATTTATGAGATCATTTCTCAAAATCTTCAGATTCAAACCAAGCATCTTGCTTAATGGCATGGCTATTATTAATATTATTCTTGGATGCAGAGAGCCGTGAGGGTCAGAGGACCAGTGGCAACACTCAAATTGAAACAGGCAGACAGCAGCAAGCCTGGACTTTTTTCCCAAGGAATATACTCGAGCAATTTGGCAACTTCAGGGAAGCAGGCTGGCAAAAGATGGGTGCTGCAAAGGCGCTGGTTTGAGGTGAAAATGGGGAAAAAGCCCATTTTTGGCAGCAGCTGGTAGGGAGTCAGAAAGGAAAGCTTGGTTTGGGGGTGACCGATGCCAGTCTGGAGGCAGGTGCAGGCAGTAGGGAAATCAGTGCTTCCAGGAGAGGCTGATTCCAAGGATGCACAACACCTGGCGGTGGGCTGGGCTTCACCCAGCACAGCTGAGCACACTCAGTGCTTTTAAAAGAGGGACTTTAGGGGCTTTGCTCTTTGTTTTTAGTTGCAGATGGTTCTCTAAGCTGAGGTATGTGCTCCTGCCTCGTGTCTGCTTCCCTGGGTTTTGTAGGGACTGAGCAGTTTTCTGTTAGCAAAGGGTTTGGGGGAGGAACTGAGGTGGAGGGGGGAGAACCAGCCAGGCTTTTTGCTGCTCCCTGCAGTTTAGGATGTGTGTGATAGCCAGATGGGCTGGGGAAGGCTTGGCTCCGTGTGTTTGCCTTGGGACCATCCCAGGAGAAGGCACAGCAACTCTTGGAGCTGCTTTTCCAAACACTTATCCAGTACAGAGCCCCCAGACTGTGGGCAGAGCCTCGGGGTGGGTAGAACCTTGTGTTCTCACATTTCAGGGAGCTATGCTGGTGCTCCTGAATATCCATGGTGAGACCTGAGAAGTGTCTGGCTTTGCTTTTCAGCCTATTCATCTTTTTCCCTTTTCACTGACTGCGGGGATTGAGTTGTAGAGCTCGGGGTTAATGTCACACACTTATCAAATGCCATTAGATGGATAATGGCATGGCTTTGTCCCACATCATCACTGTCCCTGACACCTGAGCCACGCTGATCAAACACTGCTGGGGATGCAGGGTGTGTATCGAGGAAGTTTTTTTGGGTGTTCATACAGCGCCATAACCTCCCAAGGAAGCCATCAGAAATGGATTTATGTAAAATCAATATTGATTTGTACCAAGGATCAATCCCAGTTCATAATTCTCAATGTGCTCAGTAGCTCTTTGATCAGTTTTTAACTCTCTGTGTAGATGTTTAACGTTGAGTCTGGACCTGCAGAGGTATTGTTTCATAAATGTGTGTGCCTAGTTGGGCTGCTGTAAAAGGAGAGAAAGGAGTAATCCAAAGGGAAAAGTGAGGCCTTGAGGGCTGCTGTGCATCCTCCTGATCCATCTGCAGCCCTGCCTGGCCCCTCTGCAATGTGCATGGGATCCCAGCATGGTTTGGGTTGGAAGGGACCTTACAGCTCATCTCCTTCCAGCCCCTACCAGCCCAGGGACACCTTCTGCCAGCCCAGCTTGCTCCAAGTCCTGCTCAGCTTGGCTTTAAACACTTGCAGGGATGAGATGTTGAGCATCCTCAGGGATGCTGCCGTGTGTTAGGGCTGGCAGTGCTGCGTGGGGCGTTTTGGCTTTTACTCCTGGGGTACATTGCGGGTTACCTGGTGAGGTGCTGCAGGGACATCAATCCTCTGCTGGCTTTGCAGCACCACTTTGGGACAGATTTGGAGCCTGTTCCAGGGCACCTGCTCCTGCAACCCCTTGGCTGAGGCTTTGCAGCTCAACCGGGGGTGTCCTGGAAGGAGTTAACTCGTGCTTGAAATTTCCAAAGTCCCTGAGCACGATGAGAGCGAGCGACAAACCCGAGCCCAGCAGCTTTTTAAAGGGCAAACAAAATGTTCCTTTTTTTTTTTTTTTAGTGCGAGGCGCTTGGTGCAAAGTGCAGGCAGAGCAGGGCAGCGTGGCTTTAGGGGAAGGCTCCCAAAAGCACATTTTACTTAAATTTAATAGGATGGTTACTGTAAGTTTATCTAAACTGCAGTTAAATGTTAACAGCGTCTCTAGCAGGGATTAATGGGGTCTCCTGCGTGGTTTTTAAACACCGTGAAGAGGGTGCCGGGAGTCCCTGCCTGCCTCCAGCGCGAGGGATCGAGGGCTGAGCGCCCATGAGGATGCTGCTTGCATTCCAAAATCTGCCCTAGAAAGAGTCCTGAACAGGCGATTTCTGCCGCTCGGAGCGGCAATGCCTTTGGGGCGAGAAGGGCTCAGAACGGCTCCGGCCAAGTAAGGCTCCCAATCATTGCTCCTTAATTGGGGCCACCGTTAACGAGGGGATAAATGAGGCCGTGAGCGGAGCTGGAGCCCGAGTCCTTTGTGGCTGCGGTGAATGGTTGAAGGCACGGAAAGCTCAGCAGTAATTCAGGAAAAGCTCTCCCGGACTCGTGTGTCATTCACCTGACTAATGCCAAGGAAATTAAGCACTTTTTGTGCAACTCTGAGCTTATTGGAGAATAATGTGGTATGCGATAGCACGGCTGGCGTTATAAAATCGTGTTTTCATTTGGAAGGAACGAGAATGTCTCCGGCATAAATTATGTTTCTGATCGTATTTGGCCATTTCAGATTAAAAATAAATTTCCACTTTGGGGCTATAGATTGCCATCTATCAACTCCCTGAAAAGGGAAAAAAGGAATTAAAAGGAAAATCTGGCTGTACGAATTGGCTTGCTATGACCTACTTATTGAAAGTAGTTTTTTGTTCTCCAGGAATGAAATCCATTGGTGTGGGGAGGTGTAGGATCGCATGGCTATAGGTTTGCAGGCAGGTCTGTAGGATGGGAGGATCTTTAACTTGGACCTGAAAGCAGCTCCAATAAAATAGAGTCGTGCTGGATGCTTCGGATGAAGGAGGAAAAAAATGCAGCAGTGTTGTTGTTGTTGTTGTTTTCCTTGACAGAGGAACTTGAACTGCAAATTTGCATCTGATTATCAGCCCTCGGGACCACTCAGATCTGCAGATTAGCTGCTTAAGGCTTGGTTTTGCAGGAAAAGCCTGAGTTTGGGGCAGTGTTTGCTGGGAGGATTTTGAAGGAGTCGGGGTTCCTTGCAGCAATCCAAATGTCATCATTCTTCCCCGTGGGGCATTTCAGAGACTCGTTTGCTCTGCCTCCAAGCCTCCTCCTCCCCAGCTATCGATAGAGACGCTCCTTTGGGAAGCAAAGCCACGGGGTCTTGCTTCTTCTAACCCCTTCTCCATCCAGGCTTTCAGCATCCTCCCCTCCAGCTGCCACCTCCCCTGGGAAAATCCTTCCCCTGGCTCCATCCTTGGCGCTGCATCCCTTCCCACCCGGCCCAGCCCTCGCTGCTTCTGCTGCCCTGTTTGTGGTCTCTGCCAGGAGAGGGGGGCCTTTAGCCTCGCTGAGAAGGAGAGCAGTGAGATGGATACGGAGATAAAGATACACCTCGAGCGTGCCGAGCTCGGCTCGCTCTGTCTCCTGCCTGTTGCTGGCAATGAGGAAAAAAAAATAAAAATACTTTTACCTAAGTCGGAAGAAAGGGGAGAAGCTGAAAGCGAGAGGCTGTTTGGTGCTCAGATGGGCTCAGCCCGTGTGCAGCAAACTCTGCTGCTGCTGTGGTCAAAACCCAATGAAGGAAAAAAGACTCTCTCATCCCCAGAGGAGACTACAAAGCTCTCTTTCTCTCGCTGCCGAACCTTCACAGCTGGACTCAGTTGCTGGCTCCTCTGCTGCTGGAGCAACTGAATTATTTAAAGGAACCTTGATTTGGTTTTCTCTTTGCTGTTTTTGCGCGTTGTGTTTATTGTCTATAGATATTTTTATAGTCCGAAGCAATTACAGCTGTCAGAAAAGAGACGAGCTGTGACAGGCTGATTTATATGTACATTGTATGTATGCAAGAGAGGGAGGGAGAGCAGGGATTCTGCCGGGCTTTAGTATGCAGGAGCATATTGGATGTAAATTCCTTGGGATTTTCAAACAATGCTGCTGATGATCTCCTAACACTGGGCCAAATTCAGCCCTGGCAAGGGCTGCAACAGCTCTGCGGGTCACATTTTGCCCCATCCCCACACGCTTTCAGTGCAGGCAGGTCTTTTTTTTTTTTTTTCCCCTCGTAATTTAAGATGCTCATGGCGATTCGGGGCTGAATTCCGTGTTAAAAGGTTAACTGGCTGTGGTTATTGGAATCCCTCTGGTTCTGCTGACACAGGAGTTGGTCTCTGCCCATTCAAAGGAGCGGCCCCACACAGAACAAGCTCTTGTGTGATGGTCCTGCAGGTTTCCCAGCGGGGTCCCCATCCTGCCAGGGCTGCCTGGATGCTGCAGCAATCAGCAGGATTGGTGTATTTTATTCTTTGCTGCCTTGTACACCCCGGTGCAACGACACAACCCCGGGCAGAGTCTTTTCCCCTGCCTCTGATGGTCTCTCTTTATGCAGTGAGGTTTCAGAGACCCCTCCCATGCAATTTGTGTCCCCAAAGGATCTGCTGAAGGCAGCGTTCCCCCCTCCCTGCCAATTCAGACAGCCGAGTTCACTGCAGGGATTAAAGTCCTTCTGCCAAGAGCTGGGGAAAGCTGCCGTTCCCTCTGGGAAAACACAGGACTCGAGGCAGCACGTCCCACCAGCACTAAATTCAAGGAGCAGGGAACCTTCAGACAAGGAAAAAGTAGAGAGACTTGCAGAGCAATCCCCTTCTCGTATGACCAGTCAGCATGCACAATAATAATAAAGCTTTATTTGATGGAGTGTTTCCTCTGCCCGGCACAGCTCATAATGTTTTAGAGATTAAATAGCACAGTTAGTGAATTAAGCAGTAGTTTACAGGGGATTCGGAGACTCCAGGGATTAGTAACGGGCTATGGATCCTTTCACATCTAGGTCACCGGTTTGAATCCAGCTCAGGTTGCCAGCAGCGAACTCAAAAACAACAAAAAAATCCCACCCCACGTTGGTGCTGTGTAAAAGGAGCATAGCACACGGCGTGGGGATGGAGGGAGGATTTTTGGATAAGGCAAAGCAGGGAAGCCATTGGGCACAGCAAGGGGGGGAGACCTGGTTTTCCCTAAGGCTGGGCTGCTGCAGCTGAGGGGTTTGAGGCACCCTGAAAGCTGTGATCTGACTGCTGCCTCCAGGACTCTGCTCCGAGGATGGTCCCCGGCACCTTTTCACCAGCATGGAACTGTGCCTGGGAATATTAATGTGTTTAGCCACTAGCGGAGGGAAGGAGGAATTACTCGGCATAAGCAAATGTGATATTTGTTAAATTATGAGCTGATAAAAAGTACGCGGGGACTGTGCTTGCGGCTGGGGAGGAATTTGCCACTTAGGCTCATGCTGTGTCTGTGAGGTGCAGGGGACCAGGAGGACACGCTCCTGCCTCTCCTCATCATCACCCGCCTGGGGAGGAAGGGGGGACATCACCCGTGCCTCAGTTTCCCCTCCTGCACAGTGACTTTGCCGCCTGGGATGGGGAAGGTGCGGAGGTAGAGGAGGGCAAAGGGGAGAGTAGCGCGGTGCTGGCTGCGGGACGCAGGTAAGCGCGGGGGGAGAGAGGAGAAAGGAAGGAGGGGGGGTCTTGCCATTCCTCCCGAAGAGCGCGGCGCGGCGGGGGTTNCCCCCCCGCCCGCCGCTGAGGCCAGCCAGGGGCTCCGGCAGCCTGACATCCCCGCATTCTGCATCCCGCCGTCCTCTCATCCCCATCCTGCATCCCGGCATCCTGCATCCCGCCTGGACCAGCCCCCCGGCAGCGGGGCGGGAGGAGAGGAGCTGCAGGGCATCCCGAAGGCTTTTGCCCGCTGTGCCTTCTTGCGCCTGGACACCTTTGCTAGCTCGCCTTGGGGCTGTATTTTGGGGTTTTTGCTGGTTTTTGGACTGCCCCCGCCTCGGGACAAGCGTGCGGCAGTGGGGTACAGCCGGGCCCCCCCGGCGCCTCCTCGCCCAAGTGAGCCTCGGACTGCTGCCCGAAGAACCGGCTCGCCCAGCACCTTTGCCACTTCTCCTCCTCCTCTTCCTCCT